>CABFWO010002996.1:40771-60542 GCA_902155825.1 Timema genevievae | reverse complement strand
CCTGGCATTCCTCACATTCACAAGTTGTGATTAATACACGTCTTGTCAGAGGTGAAGGAAGGGTTTGGCATTCAGATAAATCTGTGCCGGGACTCAAGATTGAACCCGGCCCTCAGCACCAAGGTCTGACACCTTACCCCTAGACCGCCAGGTCACCTTACTAGCTATAATAAAGTAAACATTTCCCCCCATTGTATTTTCGGGGATAACCACTCTAAAATTCTTGATGAGAACCGAAAAATGTAGCTGTCATTTATATGGTACATAATACATCTTATATTCGTGTTATTGGAAAGAGACAGTAAATTAAATTTATAAAATGTAGCAACATATTTTATGAAACACGAAAGTAGTGAAATAGCCTAAGCACAGCTGGAACAAAATAATAATAATAAAAAAAAAGGCTAAATACGTGAGAAATTGAATAACTTGTCGCTGGCTATGATAATAGGCATTTTTACACGAATTTATTTATAAAGATTTTAGCTACTGATTTGAGTCAAGTATTTTTCTAATCGGTGTACATTTCAAATTTTCATTAATTCGAGTAATCGGCGATAAAAATCTGTCAGCGATATAAGCCTTATTTATGAGATTGTTACCGAAAACTGGAAACGAATGGACAACCTGGGCCAGAAACCACTTAACTTAAGGTAACAATAGGGTAATATTCTACAGTAGAGAGTAGGATAACTTTATTATAGAGTGGAGTTGATGTTCACATAATAGAAACCCAACTCGCTTATATGTGCAATATATTGGTTGCTGTGTTTTCTCCCATGGCGTGGTCAATAATTCTAAGCCAACTTCAATGGCCGCATAGTCCAAGGTGCTACTCTCGCAGTAAACTATAGTGCCGAAGAAGGGGAGATCGAGGTTCAAATCTCTGTTGGGTGTACGGAGGTTGGTTTTCAAAAAAATTGTTTTCCATTCTTTCTCCACGAAAATGCGAGTACATTTTCTATAGATGTAACCTTCCTGATCCCTAAATCCATTAGCGTAATTAGTACATAAGCGTATAATAATATTTAATATTTAGCACCGCGTCTTACTACCCGTTCGGGTTATACGCTTAAGTACTAATTACTCTAATGGAATAGGAATTGGGAAGGTTGAATTTAGAGGAAGTGAACCCGCATTTGCGTGGAAGGAGAGTGGAAAACCATTTAGGAAAAACCACCCCCAGTTCACCCGACCGAGATTCGAACTTTGATCTCCCCGTCCTCGGTGATCGAGCTCAACACGACTAGCGCGTTAGCCAACTACGCCACCGAGGCGGGTCATAAGCGTATAACCCGAACGGTTAGTAAGACGTGGGGTTTAAAAAAATCTAGGTTTCCGGTGAAGAGGAAATAAAGTTGGTTTAATCAGAGGATAAGTGTTTTGAAAGCTATAAAATCACAAAACTTAGAAAAATATTACCATCAAAAACGAAAATTTCATTTTCACTATCTTTTTTTTAGCAGTACGTCTTACTACCCATTCTTGTTATACGCTTACATACTAATTACACTAATGGTTTAGGGATAAGGGAGGTTATATTTATAGGAAGTGTACCCATATGTGCATGGAGGGAGGGTGGAAAATAATTTGTAATAGCCACCCTCTGCTTAGTCAACTGAGATTCCAACCCCAATCTCCCCGTCATCAACAGTCTAGCCTATTATAAGAGTAGAGCCTTATACCCCGCGGCCACGGAAATGGATCATTAACTTATTCTCATTTGGTTATGTCTTGAGTGATTAATGATCTATGATCAAACTTATGTTAAAGGCAAACATAACAGAATGCGACTGTTTTCTAGGATTAAGTTAAAGTAAGCCCGATATACATATTAACTTTTCAAATAAGCAAGGAGGGAGTAAAGTGTAGCAGAGAGGAAGAGCTTATGATTACAAATTATAAATATTTCTTATTTTGATACTTATCTAATAATTTGATATCGTGAATTTATAAGATAGATTTTTTTAGATAGCATACGTTTGTACAATTAACTGTTCACGACTAGTTAAGCCTGGTAAGTCGGGTTTGATTCCCGTGTCCAGGTGTCATTTTAAAAATATACGAATAGAAAGATATATATTTTTTAATTTAAAAAATTTAAAAAAAGTGGTTTACAATTAATATTAATTTTAATGGTGGTACACCCTTTAGAAGAGTTTGAAAACCAATTAATTTTCAAAGTCATACTAACCCACCTGGAGATTGAGCTAGGGTGTGTTAGAAAAGAGGCTGGATCTACTTTCACGCAAGGCCGTAGCCAGCCAATACATCCACACATCCACACACAACACATCCATAAATTTCCGGAGGCTAGACAAAATTATAAATATTAAACATCTCTAGAAGCTATATGAAGTGTTTTTTATGGTAACATAGCCCCCTAACTGCTAGAGGCTAGGAAAAATTTATATATTTTAACACCTCTAGAAGTTATCTGAAGTGTTTTTTATGGTAATATAGACCCCTAACTGCTGAAGGATGAGAAAAATTTATATATTTAAACACCTATAAAAGTTATCTGAAGGTTTTTTTTATGGTAACCTAGCCTCCTAACTGCTATAGACTAGGACAAATTCTAAATATCAAACACTTCTAGAAGCTATTTGAAGTGTTTTTTATGTCAACATAACAACATAAATGTCGAAGGCTATAAAAATTATAAATATTAAACACCTCTAGAAGCTTTCTGAAATGCTTTTTATGATAGCACAGCTCCTTAATTTGTACTTGTACCTTAATTTTTTTTATTACTTGAACCATAAATAAAGCCATATATATTTTGTTCATAAAATTTGGGGAGGGGGGTTGACACCCCCCCGGACTAAGGCCTTGCTTTCACGTATTTATACGTCAGCTCATATGGTCTAAAGCTGACACTTTTTATAGCTATTAACAATACCTTTATAACAATACTAGTACTATATTTAAATGTCATCAATTTTGTCCTTAAAGAATATATTTGTTTTCTAAAAGAGCCTTCCTATGAAAATTGGACTGTAGACTACCTGCATACCGGAGAGGTAGAACTAAACATACCAAGACACATACGGGGTATGTAAATAAGTAAACCAAAGTTGTAAGCTTTCTCGTGGATGAAGAGTCGGGAAGGTTTTCTAAGAATCACATGACTGGCGCAGTGGGCGATAAAAAGACAAGGAAAAAATTCAAATAAAGAGAAAGCAAAAAAATACATAGACAAACATGTATGGAAGGGAAAAATATGACGCAGCAAATAGCACCTGACCTCCTTTTCATGGTTCCAAGGCACTGCACATAAATCTCTATTAACCTGCCAAGGGCCACATCTTGTAACATTCATCTTCACCTCTCACTACCCTACTACCACCCCCCCTCTCTCTCTTTCCTCTATCGAATCTCAGAGTCGCGTGTTTGATTCGTGACGAGTCACTGGGCCACTATCTCTCCGAACGGAGGTCTGTGTGCCATCTCGTAGTTGGAGTCTAGAGGAAAGTCTTTTACTTTCCGACCTTGGGCCGAATGTTCTTTCCAATCCACATCTCATCGTAAAGACTGTCCACAGGGTTAAACTAGTAGTGTAGAGATTAAAGTAGGGCAATTTTATTATTAAAAAAGGAAATGTACTCGCATTTGCGTGGAGTAGAGTGGTGAAAAATTCAGGAAACATAAACTCAATACACCTGGCTGGGATTCGAGCTCGATTCGCCTCAACATTGACAAATTAGACATGGTGAGACCGATGCCTTTATCCATGTGCCCAATAATATGGATTTTTAGTTTGTTCATGGAAGTTAAATAAGTGGTGGTTGAAGTATAGATTGATTTTCTTACGAACATCAGTCTGAAAGGCCTCTTTTCTTAACATAATACTAATAATAATAATAATAATAATAATAATAATAATAATAATAATAATAATAATAATAATAATAATAATAATAATAATGATAATATATTTACTGATTTTCTTACAAAAAGCAGTCTTAAATACCTCTTTTCCTACCATAATCATACTATGGCTATTCTTAAGAAAATTGGGCTATAATTTCTCCTGAATAGTTTGATCCCTGAGGTATTTAATAATAAGAGGCTGACTTCAGACTTAAGGGGAGCCAGTTCAATCTGAACTTGGGGTTAGAATGATAATTTTAGTTTAGTATTGTGCCTGGGTGTTTCACCCAGTCGAATATAATATCGTCAGCGTTTTATTGTAACATATAGTATCATGTGTCTTACTGCCTGTTTGGGCTAACTGCAACTTACACTAAATAATCTACAGACACAGGAGGAGTAAAATGTTTTTAAAAATCGTCTGGACACTCTTAATGAAAATACCTTACCCTACCATTGCTGTAATAATATACAGCCCCTCTGATAAGAAAACATGGTTATTAAAGTTAGTGGAGTTTGGAATTTCTGTTTAGTTTTCCTAAACAAAATCTCAATTATATTTTTTTACTACCAGTGTTTGAAGGGTGCGTGAAGTGTGGGAGCGGCTTTAAGAAGTCATCGTGCGCAAACATGTTAAATTAACAAGGTAAGGTCGCAAAGTGTGAATTGTGTCTGACCCGGGAAGACCAGATTATATTTCTGACCAGGTGGATTGTGTCTGATTTAGTCAGCCCAGGAGGTTCTATTCCTGACCGGGTGGATTGCATCTGACTTGGGCAGCCCAGGCTCTATTCCTTTCTATTCCTTCAGCACCCATTTATTAATGACTCTGTCCATAAGAGTTTTTCCAGATACATTTTTTAAATCTCGTATTCCAAAAATATTCACCTTGCTCTTGTGTTTCTACTGACTACCCCACGCTTCACAAACATGAAACAATGTTGGCGTCAACACAATTTTATATACTGCTATCTTCACCTCTTGCGATATTACTTCATTCTTTGCAATAGTCCATGGACATACAACTATTATCCGAAACACATTCATCCATCCATCTATCGATTTCACCATCTATCTTTAAATTTTTACCAAAAAAATCTACTCAAATACATCGGAATCATTTACTTGTTTTGTCAGTTTTCAATTTTTACTAAAACTGACAATCATTTCCTTTTCGGTCCTTATCAAAAACTACCACCTTAGTTTTGTATACATTTATACGAAGATCCATTCTGCCTGTTAGCCCATTCAAACGATTTAATGCATTCTACAAGCCACTTTCATTCTCAGCCATTAATACGGCATCATCTGCATATAACAGGACTCTCACATTTACATTGCATGTACACCAACCACGTCCTCACATACACTGAATACATTAAACAACCATGGCGAAATAACGCAACTTTGTCTAACTCCCTGTTTGTGTCAAACCATTCGCGCAAAGCCCCATCCACCGTAATGCACGCTTTACTTCCATCACACACCGCCAAAATTGCATTTACTAACCATACATCTACACCATACTCTCACAGAACATTCCATTACATACTCCTATTCATTCGATCATACTCTTCCTCCAGATCAACGAATGCACAATAAACTTTCTTCCCTGCTGTCATACATTTCAAATTACTTGTTACAATGCAAATATCTTATCCATGCAACCTCTACATGGCATGAACTCACATTGCACACACCAAACCTTTTCCTCAGTTATTTAACCTACACTTTCAATTAAAATGCCCAAAACTTTTTGTAGAATACTGAACATACTAACTGCCCTATAATTCTTACATTCACTCTTACTGCCTTTGCCTTTGTTTCAAGGAACAATGACAGCATTCTCCCAGTCATTAGGAACATTCGAAATCCCAACACACACATTGAACCACCCACATAATCTGGCTAGTAGTACCATGCCCACACACTTAAGTATCTCACTTGTGTTCCCATCTACACCCGCATCTTTGCCATTCTTTGACACTTTCATAGATTTTAACACCTACCCTTCGTTAATTCTTCTTTCACTCATCATAACATTTTACTTATTTTCTGCTACTTTCTTTAAGTTTATGCCACAAAATTGCTCAAAATACTCCCTCCATCCCTCTCTTATACTGTTTTCATTGAAGATCATCTCACCAAGTTTATTCTGAATGCCATAGATCTTTTCTTGCACAGAACAGCTTCTTATTTCTTTAAAAATATTTCTGCCTTCTTTCTCCTTCTTTTAATCTTATTTGCTCTTTACTTTATTTTACTGCTTTCTTTGCAGTCATATTTTTCTTTTTGTATAGGACCTTTGTCCCCCACACTCTTACGTCCTGTTTCACTCTTCACATCAATCATTCATTTGTACGAGTATGCTTCCCTCTTTTCTCTCACAGCTTCTTTAAAGGGTTCATTCCACCATGCATGCATTTTTAATTTTCCGCCCTCGCAGATCCAAACACATCTCTCGCTTACTCAACTACAGCCTCTTGTATTTGTTCCAAGCAGTTTCTACATCATTAGAACACACCATTCATGATCTTGTAAAGTTAATTTTTCACCCTGCAGTCTTTCATATTGGGGTCTTACATTTTTATCTTAAATCTTTTTCACGATCACTCTTACTTGCTTAATAATCTTGCGCTACTTCCTCACAAAATTCCTACCTAATCCACTATTTAAATCACTAAGACGTGATCAATTCCACATTCAGATCCAAGCACAGCCCTAGTATTTTATACAAATACTCTAAGTCTCTCTTCATACACCACAGAATCAATCATCTTTCTCAAATCATCCCTTTACCATGCATACATATGGATATCATTGTTCTTAAATAATGTGTTCGTCCTAAATAACCCTTTTTCTAAACACAGACTCACTAATTCTTTATCAGTCTCGTTTACCCTGCCATCATCAGACCTCCCTAGCACCCTTTCTGAATTTTCTCTTTGGGTACTCACCAATCCTTTCATATCTACAAACAAGTTAATTCTTTCACCCGGTTCAAATGCATTCAAAACTTCATTGAGCTCATTTCAAAACTCCACCCTCACATTATCGTCTTCACCCTAAAGCTGCGAATGCCTATTTTCATACGTACCCATAAAACTTAGATGACATCAACTCACACCTTCTCATAAACATCCTAAATATATGGCTTAGTAATATGCCTACGCCCTGATTCCCCCTACCCATTCATCCACAGCTGACAACAGTGCCAGGCTAACAGCAATCACAATAAAAACATATTTCCATTTCCGAATGGTTTCATATACACACAGCTAATCAATTATTTTTCTTCCAATCATTTGCTTTAACAGTTTATTATCTTTAACACACACTCCTCTCACATTCCACGTTCCAATAGTCCATGTTCTCGCAAGATTGTCAACCTGATTTATTACATTTTAAGTTTATTAACTTTTCACAAGTTTTTCGACTACACAAACTTTTAATTCCTAATTAAATCGGCTATATTTTTATTTCATGACTTTATCACATCACAAGAATATTGTGAACAAATTTCTCAATTTAAAAACATTTTAAATAGAATATTCTAAGGAATTGGAAACTTGAACTGTGATGTGGGTTTAGCTAAGTAAATATTATTAGTATATTTAAAAAACGGTAGGGTTATACAAGAGTAAATTAGTAAATGGTATTTTCTTAAAGAAACAAGAATTTGAGTTTTGATTCAAGATTTCAAGGAAAGTACAAGATTCGGATTCGACCCATTCTCTAAATTAAACATCCTAGCAACTCAATTGTTTGAAGCGTTTTCATTGGATATCAAATTGTGTTATTTTATTTAACGATCCAAGGATAAAATGGGGGACGAAATCAGTCATGAAAACACGTTTTACTCCGCATAATTTCACAGAAAAATAAGGACGAATGGTCACCTCTTGTTAGCACCCCATGAACACCACCGAGTCCCTGACCGGGATACCAACAGGTGACCATCAAAACTTGGGGCACGACGAGAGATACATCTATTATTATTATTATTATTATTATTATTATTATTATTATTATTATTATTATTAGCACCGCGTCTTACTACCCGTTCGGGTTATACGCACTTACGCTAATGTGTAATGGTAGGGTGATTGTGAGATGAAATGGAGGACCTACAGTTTAACGTGGAATCCGAACCACGGTGGAGGCCTGGCATTCCTCACATTCACAAGCTGTGGAGATACATCTAACTGCTAATCAATAAATAACCAAGTTGTGTGGAAAAATAAATGGAAACAGGACGAATCCAAGTAAACCGAAACGTAAGGAAAGTCGAGGTATTTCACGCATGACTAGGTCCATCTGTGATAACTGGAGAGCCCAAGAGTTACCGGCGCAGGGGCGTAACTTAAACACGAGAGGGGCTTACAGACCTTTCTGTTCACTTTTTATTGCACAAAAGAAGAGTTTCGACACTGTTTGTTGTTGTTGTTGTTTTTTATTTAATATACAAGGTGTCTCAGAAGGTTTCCGTCAAACAGTTAGGAAATGTATCTTGGGCTAGTTAGGGACGATATGAATGGATATATCAACCATTAGCTATAAAATAACTAGTCCACCATCTTTACTAATCTATTAGAATTATTTAATATTTTTAATTCAGAAAAAAAACACCTGCACAGGGATTTTAATCCTAGTCTTCCAACTATATTTCTTATCTTATTTTATTAAATAGTATCTATTTAAATAGGCTTAACAATGTTGTATTTATTATAGCCGTCCGTGAAATTCGAATTTAATTGCAGTAGTAAGGGAATGATGACCACCCAACTTATCTTTTATAACTGCAAAATAAAAATGAAATAATATTAAGATGTCTTCAATGTTGGCCACAAACAAAAAGTTATAGTTTTATAAAAGGCTATTCTTGGGAAAAAGGGACTTTATGGCCTTTGTTATATATAACCTCCTCCTGATTGTGCGAACTTCTCAGCCCGTTTCATCAGTGACAATGTAGCTGCATAAATGATGTCATGCTAATTGTTTATGTGCCCTCTGACTCAAAAATTATCTAAGCACTGCAGGTTTCAGAAACAACTCAATGTTGGTATCTCCTACTTTTCATTGGGCTTCACAGTCTATAATAAAGAGGGTCTAAGGTGGGGTTGAAGGGAGCACGAGATAATATCAGTATTTTTAAATTATAAAAGAAAACACGTTTTTAAATAAAATATGTAAAAACACTTTTTAAGTATAAACGTTTAGTTTAATTTTATACGCATAGTGATCTCAACAGTAATTAAATTTTCGTCTTGGGCATCGCAGAATTTGAACAAGCTAAGGGTTACGTAAGACATATTCTTAACAACTTTTGAAATTCCCATCTGTATAAAAATTAAGCTAGGGGTATTTAGTGAAGCAACATTTTATTTATTTTAATCAGAAATATTTTTTATTCCACTCCCAGTAAAACTAAGTATTTTAACTGGCGTTAACAACCCCCATACCTTAAGTATGGCATTTAGGGTGGGTTTTGGGTATATTTTTACATACGTGGACCTAGGGGAGTGACTAAATAATGGTTAGGTACTTAACTCCATGGTTGTTAATATATCGGATAAGGACATGTTTGCCAATTTTGACATGAACAGACACAGGGAACTTCTCCTAGTTTTGTTTGGCGGAAACCTCCTGGTACACCCTGTATATGTATACACGTTGGAAGGGCTCGAAGAGAATGCGGATTCGTATCAACGAGCAGAACGTGCTCGTAACTTAGCTCAATGATTCGTTACGGTGTTTTTTTATATGGATAATGCTTCTCTAAGACGAATGGGAGAAGAGTATTTAAAAATATATATTATGGTATAAATAAAATGTTATTAAAAAAAATAAAAAAATATAGCATCGTGTGACCGTGAGAGTATTTTTAAGTAAATATATTGAGGGTGTTCGGCTATTATTTGTGAGGTTAAGTGTCAAGAAATCAGACGTGGGTGAGCTCACTGCGATATCTAGGGAGAGGGAGGAGGGAGGGCTAACGTGCGGCCCACGGGACAGTTAGTTGTGGAAATGTTAGTTACTAGCGATGGACAGTAAAATAATTAAGTCACAAAACTAAAGGATACACAATACATAGAATATAGCCCCATATAGGCCTATTTACAGAGTTTTTCAAGATATACAAGATGTAAGATGGATATAGAAATAACAGGAGCATATAAATATAATTATCTTAGGGGGACGTTAAGCTTATATGTTAGTATTATTTTTATTTTACCATATATATATATATATTTAACAATATATACATGTATATAGCCTATATATGTAGGGGTAATGTGTGTATTCATATACATATACATTATGTACATAGCCTATATGTGTAGGGGTAATGTGTTTGTATATATATATATATATTATGTGTGTGTGTGTGTGTGTATGAAGGGGTGGATGTGTGGGTGCATTGCATGATAATATTTTTTATGTACTGTACCATCAAATTAAATATCACCATTATATATATATATATATATATATATATATATATGTGAAGGGGTGGGTGTGTGGGTGCATTGCATAATAATATTTTTAATATACCATTAAATTAAATATCACCATTGATTACTAAAAATAATTAAGCTTTATAGAGTTTAAGAATTACAGATATGACACCATAATATAATTTTCAATCAATGATTTTTTTTAATATCTGAGTTCTGAATAATTAATTAAAATCCATTTACTATGAAAGCATGCTGAATCCCACATTTTATGAGTACATAGATTCCAAGGAGGAGCGGGTTCAACAATCTCCAAGGGGCTCAGACACCCTCGACTATTCTAAACCCAAGAGAAATAGATATAATTTTAATAAAGACATGTCAGGAGTTATGATTACAGTTTGCAGTCGTTCACATCACAGGCAAACAGGTGAACACGTTTCTCAATAGCAGGTTTATTCGTGTCAATAGTAGAGTTATTGTCAGAAAAATAGGTTTTCTCACCCCTGCTGCAGAGTTTGCCAACACCACGAATAACACGAGGTGATAGATACAAGGAACATTTTTGTTTGTGAGGGACATCACGACTATTATTTCAACAATTTGTTTCACCCCAGTGTTTTTATTTTTTATTTTTATTTTATGTTTCCGTGAAATGTGAATTTATATTTGGCGTGAGGGAGGATTTACCACACTTGAGTTAGACGACCTTTATTAATTACCCCTGCCTAGTTCCGCGGCTAGTAACCTAATGACGCACTAAACATACTAAACGACACATCACGTATTTACAAGGAAAGAGAAAGAATAGTTAAGTTATTTCTTAGACACAAGTCTAGTATACTCGTTAATAGCTCTGTTTAAAATATCATAATTAGAACTTGTCTGGTAAAAAAAAAAAGTTGATTACTAGCGATTATGATATGGAACTATTGAAGAAATAACTCACACAGGTGTGATTGTGGACAAAGGCGTTAGTCTCATCTAATATGGTTAGCCCATGAAAGGGTGGTCGGAGTTCAAATCCCAGCTGAGCATTTTGAGGCACTTTTTTCCTAAATTGTTTGTCTCTCCCCCTCCATCTTAAACGAAGGTATATTTTCTATAAATTTTCAATTAATTATAACTATCTCATTAGTGTAAATAATTGGCCCCGTGGTATCGTGATCAGTGCACTCGGCTACGACTCTAGGGGTCATGGGTTCGATTCCCGGCTGGTACCATGTGTAATTTTCTTGAAAGGGGAACTATCCAAATGGTCACAATTGATTGGTTAATTAGGCTTAGGTTAGGTTAGGTTAGGTTAGGTTAGGTTAGGTTAGGTTAGGTTAGGTTAGGTTAGGTTTAAAGGCCGTATGAAAGAACTTGACTAAGTATCTGTTAAGTGGACATTAGAGTGAGTTTGCTTGCGTCATCATAGGTTAAAATATGGAGCGATATTGTGATCGGAACTACACTATCGGTCCACTAAGCATTCACTAACGTTCTTGAATACCGCTCTAAATGTTTCCACTAGTTCCACACTCATACTCACTATCGCCATCACCTCATCTCATTAGGACATGGAAAGAGCCTCCAAGTAAAGGATGTACGATTAGTACATTTGGTAGTCCCCTGGGCAACGGTATATTAGTACTGGCTAATCGTTCCACTAACTGGCCAGTGATGTAGCTTAAACACGCATATGTTAGTGCATATATCCGAAAACTTCGACTAAATAGTAAGAGCTGATCAGGTATTTATGAATGTATAAAAGGGTAATCATACACACGAATAAAAAACTACTCTTAGCATCACAAATAGCTTAATTAAGGTCCTTAAGATGTACTGGAAGAAAACATGAATTGACAGTATTTTTTTCATTTTTTATGGAAAAAACATTTGTTGGCCAAATTATATAGAATGTAGTTTCAGTAGACATGTTTAGTTTAATTTTCTACACATAGTTGTATCAACAGTTCTTGAATATTTGTCTAAGGCATTGTATATTTTGACCAAGACTATTTATCTTAGTTTAACAATTTTATGTTCAAATACCAAGATACCTACGACAAATATTCAAGAACTGTTGAGATTAGCTTATGTAGAAAATTAAACTAAACGTAAGTATCTACTGAATCAACATTTTATCACTCATCTCGGTGGCCACATGATTTAGCGCGCTAATCTCGTGTTGGACTAGACTGGACTGGAAGATCGGGGTTCGATCTCAGTTGGGTGCACTAAGGGTGGTTTTTCACTCTCCCTACAAGCAGATTTGGGTGCACTTCCTCTAAATTAAGCCTTCTTAACCTTAGCCTCCTTAATTAGTACATAGGAGTATAGCCTGAACAATTATTTTATTTGGCCATCAAATGTTTTTGCCATAAACAATAAAAAAATATGAACCTTTTATCGCGTACCCTTTCATCCACCTTTTCTACTCTCAGCTCCGACGTAACAAAAGAGGACCTAGCAAACGTTTCAAGGGAACAGACACAGGTTTGAAACAAAACGTGAATCGCAAACCACAATTTCGAACCCACTCGTCATGTACGTCTAATTCTCACCCTCTCGGTTGCTTAGAAAGACCTCGGACGAGTCAGCACAGTTGTCTAGAATGTCTAGATGTTCCAAACTGGCGGATGGGAACTTGAGAAAACCACAAGGGAGCCCCTCTCTCTCCACTCAAGATAATACAGTACAGTCCTCGTCAAAGCTGACTCACTACAGTTCCTTAAGCATTCAGAAGGGGTACATCAACACTTGAGTAGTTGTGTCACCTCTTCAAAGGAGTTGGTGCACACTTCAAACGTTGCTCTCGATAGGACAGACAGACAGACAGACACTGACAGGGTGGAACTGAGGGAGACTTACAAAGGAATCTACAAGTACAGGTTAAACAAATCTCTTGGAATTAATATCCACCGGAATTGATCACATTATTTAGAACCCAAACCAATGGGTACGTGGCGTCAACCTATTCTTGTTTAGTTTTCTGTGGATTGGGAAAGTGAGAGTTCATATATTAGTCGAAGGTAAGGCGGTAGGGATATTTTTAAAAAATGATTTCTCACGTTCCCTCCACGCAATTAAGGGTACATTTACTCTACAACTATACTTCCTCAACCTTAATCATTAGTATATATGTACGGGTAGTAAGTAGGGATGTGAAAAAAGTATTGATACTTTAGTAATATCGATATTTTCCTTTCGATACGAGTATTTTTTACTTGATACTTTTTTTTCCCAATACTTTTACTGATATTAGTACACACATTCAGGTATCGGATCGGTATCAAAGAAACAACTTTTATGTTATATTCATACATGCTGGGATTAAATGTTTACTAGTTGGAGTATGGAAGAAGAACAAATGACACTATTCCTTATTCTCAGTTCTCACCCATTTTCTGCATGATAAGCCAGAACCAACTCTTAGCACTCAATCTTTTTTAGCTTATAGCTCATAGCTGTTCTTTCATATTTGTTTATCAAGACAGCCTGATGATACCTGACGGGGCAAGTAGCGACCAGTCTTACCACCCCTTCCTCTATCAATGAGCGCGGTCATCACAAACTAAACAAAATAATCTTTTGTAGTAAACTCAAAAGCCTCCCAAGCAGACGAAGCAGAAAAGTTTATAAGCGTTTCGATACCAATACTTAGTATTATCGATACTTTTCTTTCGATACTAGTACGATATCGATACTTTTCTTCCGATACTTTTAATGACTACAGTATCGATACTTTTATTTCGATACTACATCCCTAGTAGTAGGACTTGATGCACACAAAACATATATTTAATTTAGTGCCACGTAATGAATGGACACAATCTGTTATAAGATTAATTTGTGGTGCAATGTATAATAAAGTTAAATAATAACTATATATGTTTATTCCTGGATTTGAGATGTAAAATCCACTGTGAGAAAAAAAAATGGTACGGTGCACCACACAGACTTTCTCCTGCTTTTATCTTAAAATTTACATTTACCAAAAAACTCGTAAGATTTTTGAAACAAAATAATAGGGCTATACGTTGTTGTAGAAAAACTAGACCTATTGTCGGATTAAGGGGGTGGGGCAATCAGGGGCTGCAGCCTCGGAAACCAGCTAGTTCAGGGGCACCGGCCCTGGATCCTGAACCATTCTGAACAGTCTTATGAAACTTCAAAAATAGCATTTTATGTGAATTTGTGTGTGTGTGTGTGTGTGTGTGTGTGTGTGTGTGTGTGTGATAGTTGATAGGTAATACTTAATAATCGACTACAGTCTTTCAAAAAATTTCAATCACAATTTCAATTTTAGTTGATTGCAAAACTTGAAATACTATGGACGAAATTTCGCTTATTAAACTGTTTTAAGTTTTTAGAGTGAGGATCTTGATGACTCTTTAAAACTATAAATGTCACAGTTCTGTGACTTTCACAAGAGTGTTGATGTAGCTAGTTGCCAAGACATTGCTAAATGTATGAATGATAATAATTATATTGATGTTTTTCCAAATGAAATTACTGCTTTTAAATTGTATTTGGTAATTCCTCTAACCAACTGTGAAGCAGGGTGCTCTTTTTAAAAACTTACCTTAATTAAATAAATTACGGTCAACAATGCTTGAACCAAGAATAATCGGTCCTGCTATCATGTCATTTTGATGTTAGTCTGACACCTTAGCTCAATTGGTGGCGTGTCTGCATACAGAACTAAGGGTCCCGGATTCGATTCCCGGGATGACCGAAAATATATTAATGATGAAAATATAGGTTTACCCTTTCCCATGGGTAAATTAATGGCTCGGGACTGGATGTTGTGCCTGTCCTAGTCTTAAGATAGATTATAAGGTATCTGACGCTATGATAGGCCTAGTAAGCCGGAAGTGGAAAATATATGGCTTGAATAAAAAATTGACTCAGGTCACAGGCTTGAAACAGTAATGGATGTAAAAAAAAGAGACAAGATATTATAAGGCATTTGTCATTTGACAATGTTGTGCAAACATTCGCGAATATTAAGGCAAGGAAAAATACATTTTAAATGGTAACTTCTACTTGTATCCGATGTTTACTTTTGTAGTTTTTTTGTTATATTGTAACTATTATATTGATTTAAAGTTTGTGTTTTGCTAAGATTTAAGATTTAAAATTCAAAATATACTAAAAATATGATATCCCAATGCTTCTTTTTATCAATACTTTTAACTAAGTATATTTAGAAAAATAAAATTCAATTTTAATTGAATTTAAGTTGGACAAGTTGTACTAGATTGATGGGAAAGAAACATAAATATGTAATATAAATATAATTTATATGCACAATATTTTAATGATATTTGTAAAAGATTGGTAATATTAATTACAAGTTATGATACATTTTAATTATGAATATGTTGAAATTGTAACAAACATCTAAAAATTAGGTACATTTTAAAATAGACATTTGAGTTATAATTACACTCAAAACTAAGTTGATAAAATCAAAGGATGATGTGACCACGCATATATTGAATATTAATATTTTACTCTTAAGAATTGACCGAAAAAAATGATTAAATATGAAAAGTAAAAATTGAATTGACTTCTTAGCTGTAGTTCCCTGTTCCTTGATTTCTGGCTGCAAGAGCTGCATCTTTATTTTGACGACATGTTTCAATACATCTTTAATGAAACTTTAGTTGTACTACAACTTTACAATGATAAGATATTTCGTATCTCAGATAGTTGTAGAGAAATTATCAAAATTGGAAAAAAATTCGCTATGTAAAGTACCCTCAAAATAATTTTCATGAGAAAATGAGAACTACCATTTTATTTATAAATATAAACAGAGTCTAGATATAAAATTTTCAAAATCATTAAACTGAATTTTGAAATTTTGATATTTTTTTTATCTTTTTGCCGTTCAGTAAACTACCCTTAAATTTAAGGTTAGATATCTAATTCCAAAAATCCCTAGGGGGGACCTTATGAAAACCCAGGGTACCAAATTTTAGTCCAATCGGTAAAATAGTTTGAGCTCTGGCCCGAGGTACAGATGGACAGACAGGCAGACAGATGGCATTGCGAAAACAACTTTTTTTGTTTCAGGGGGTCATGAAGCGTCGGCATTTATAAAAATCTCGAGTTCAGTTTTTTTGACGATCACAATACTTTAACTCCAAGTTGTCGAGAGAAATTTAAAAAAAACTCACTTGAATAGCTCGAGAGTGTAATATATCGTAGTCATAGCAGTGAGTGCAGTGTAGTCTGTATATATAATTTAGAAGGCAGCAGGTACAAGTCACAATCTTATAACTGTCATCAAAGTTGTAAGTCTAGTTTCATACTCCACCGCTAGAAAGCTCTAGTACGGTTGTGGTGCTGTCATATTGTTAGAAATTGTACTATTTACATTATATAACCCACCCCGGTGGTGTAGTTGGCTAACGCACCAGTCATGTTGAGCTCGACTGCCGAGGACGGGAAGATCGAGGTTTGAATCTCGGTCAGGTGAACTGGGGGTGGTTTTTCCTAAATGGTTTTCCAATCTCCCTCCACGCAAATGCGGGTTCACTTCCTCTAAATTCAACCCTCCCAATTCCTAATCCATTAGTGTAATTAGTACTTAAGCATGTAATCCGAACGGGTAGTAAGACGCGGTGCTAAATAATAAATAATACATGATATTCTCTCCTTCCTTCTTATCAAATTAGATAAAAGTTTATAAAAATAGACTAAATATATGTCACTTTGATTATGTCAATACACATTTAAACGGAGATTAAATATTGTTAAAATAAACCTACAGAATTTAAAAGACAAAGTTACTAGAGTCCATTTTTTTTATTTATTAACAAATTCACTTACATGTATATCAGTTTAGAGCTATTCATGAATAAAATATGTTTATTAGTGTTAGTACCTCTGAGATAAATTATTGAGCTTCGCAACATCTTTATTATTAATAATACATACTTAATATATATCTCATATAATTTCTAAATATGTCTTAAAAGCCACTTGACTTAGATTTTAATGTATAAAACCTGTTATAATACAAATTAAATAAAACAAGCAACGATACATTGTATCGACATTGAACGGCTTTGAGTGGATTGTCTATGTAATTAGAAATAATAGCTCACTATTGTGTATAATTATGTTGTGGCTCAAGGTGAGCCTATTGGCTTATCAGCAAAGACCTACGTGTCACTTAAAACTGTCTATACGTTTTTAGAAAGCTAGATAACTTAGTTTTCAAAATTAAACGCAACCAACTTCCATGCCAATGCCAAAATGATTAGATAAATAAATAAATAAGAAGACGCTCGAAACACGATTGATCCTGAGTTAATTTATGAATTGTATTTTATAGGGTGGAAATAATCATATGGATGCAAATTTGGCCATGTTTCTTGAAATAAAGTATAGTGACAGTAATGGGAAGGTCTAGGCTCGAATCCAGTCGGATGCACTATTCAGGGTTGTTTTACACATGTGAGTTAAGTTGGAAGCCGCTTCGGTGGCCACATGGTCTAACGCGCTATTCTCACAGTAGACTATATTAGACTGTCGAGTACGGTAATATAGAGGTGGGAATTTCGGTTTGGTGTACTGAGAGTGGTTTTCCATAAAATGGTTCTCCACTCTCACTCCATGCAAATGTGGGTACACTTCCTCTAAATATAACCTTTCTAATTCCTAAAACCATTGGCATAATTAATACTTAAGCGTATATCCCAAACGGGTAGTAAGACGTGGCGCTACAAAAAAATAAGTTGGGAGTGAAGATGATGCGAAAAAAGTTCAATGTTTTTACAGTGTTCATAGGAAACTTTTTTTTAAACTATAGTTTAATTTTCTACACATATCAATCCCAAAAGTTTCTTAATTTCTGTCAGGAGCATATTAGTATTTTATGAGTAACTGTTTAACTGAAGATAAAAATCCATCATCAAATTCTAGGGCACAAATAAATATTTAAATGACTAAAACTAGCCTGGCCTATTATGAGTGTTTCAACCTAAGCAAGTGGTTATATTTTATCAATTAAATATCAATTGAAAACCTTCCTACAGTATATTTATAAAATATTTTTAAACAAATGAACAGAATCAGTTTTGAAAATCTTAATAAAACTTTATATTACCATAACATGGATAAATGGTTAGAAATAAAATTTACAAAATAGCCCTCATTGCTATTGGTTGGAATCAAATACTAGCCCTTCTGTTCAGATTTCAGTCCAAAAAACTTCCATATGGTATGTCCAGTTATCGGATGTGTATGCTCTAAATTCTAAAAAACCTTTTAAAATGTCAGACAGTTACTTAAAACGTTAAAATTTGCTCTAAAATATAGCTATGATTTGTTCAAACATACAGTACCCTAAATTTATTGAATTAAAGCGAAAAACTTTTACATTATTAATACAATATAATCTGTTATATAACTATAAATTAGATTTAAAAAAAATATTTACTTAGGTAGCCTACAGACGACTTATTAAGATTGTAGATGGATACAAACATTTTTATTTGTAATGCTAATCCTTATATATGGCTGCTTTATCAATTGTTATTAGTACTATTACTTTCTCGCTATCTTACAGGTAGAAAAAGTATTGTTATCGTCAAAAAAATCGAAGTCGAGTGGTTTTTTGAATTTCCGTCTGTGTCTGTCTGTACCTCCAACTAGAGCCTAAACTATTTTACCGATCGGGCTAAAACCTGGTATCTAGGGCTTTAAAAAGTTTACCCCGAGGTGTTTTTGGAATTGGATATCTAACCCTAAAATCAAGGGTAGTTTACTGAAGGGCAAAAATAGAAAAAGTCGATTTTCTCAAAATCGGATCTAACGGTTTTGATTAAATTTCATTACAAAACATTTGTAAATATTCCAAAAAAATGGCTACTCTCAATATTTTGGCAAAATGACTTTAGGGTTCCGGTCCGAAGCGTAAATTATATTTTTTAATCATATCTCCTAAAATATTTGAGATATGAAGTTACTTATCATTGCAAATAAGTAGATCTATATATAATACAAATATTTTATTCCAAGCATATATTTTTTAAACCAATAACTTTCAAGCTATACGCAAATATTTATATTTTTACTTTCTCTCTATCTTACAGGTAGAGAAAGTATGGTGATCGTCAAAAAAATCGAACTCGAGATTTTGATGAATTTTGACGTTTCATGACTTCATGAATCCGAAAAAGTGGTTTTTGAATTTCCGTCTGTCTGTCTGTCTATCTGTCTGTCTGTCTATCTGTCTGTCTGTCTGTACCTCCAACTAGAGCCTAAACTATTTTACCGATTGAGCTGAAACTTTATATCTAGGGTTTTCATAGGGTTGCCCCGAGGGATTTTTGGAATTGGATATCTACCCCTAAAATTAAGGGTAGTTTACTGAAGGGAAAAAAGAGAAAAAGTCGATTTTCTCAAAATCGGCTCTAACGATTTTGATTAAATTT
>CABFWO010002996.1:0-31390 GCA_902155825.1 Timema genevievae | reverse complement strand
GGGAAAAGGGGAAAGTGTAATCATACCTCGAATCCCAATAATCCCCACTGACCTACCATTTCAATTCAAAAGACTCCAGTTTCCAATCAAACTTAGTTTTGCTATTACTATTAACAAAGCGCAAGGGCAAACATTGCAGGTAGCAGGGGTGCATTTGGAAATGCCATGTTTTTCCCATGGCCAGCTATATGTAGCCTGTTCGCGTGTGTCCAATGCCCAGAATTTGTATGTATTTGTGCCAAATGGAAGGACATACAACATAGTATATAGGAGCGTCCTAAAATAATTATTTATTCTGTGCCCATGATTGCAACGGTCAAGAACAAGCGGAGTAAATAAGGGATGTTAATTAACTGTAAGTAAAATTTAAGATGGAGTAGGATCTTCCAATTCGTGGCAAGGCATAACCTGTGACTCTACTGACACACACTCCACTACTTCTTTTCTACTCCTACACTTAATCCTGATTTATATTGTGTAGTTTGTTTTTTTCTTTATCTCTACCTCTATTGACTAACAACCTCAATATGTTCATTTTATTGTCATATTCCCTGTGTCAATCGACAACCTGAATTTATTGATAAAATCTACATTAACGCGAGCGAAGCCGCGGGCAAAAGCTAGTATATTTATAAAACCACAAGTTTCTGAGATATTGGAAAATATATTAATACAATTGTGTAAGCTTTAGTTGTAAAGAGATATTACTTAAGTTTTAACGCAATAATTCTTCAATGCCATAGAGTATTAAATATAAGTAAATCTCTCAAAAGGTTTATGTTATTTATCCTTATACCTCTTAAGAGAAATGTTTGTACAACAGTGATCTATTTCCATTTTAGACCCGATAGTCCATATTTACATTATTTATTGGTCAAAATTTATAAATGAGGAATTTAATAGCAATGCGATGACATGAAGATGTGTAACACCTAATAAAATAACGGTAATTTGAACTGGAAGTAGAAATTTTAATACGAAGTGTTGAACCTTGTGGACCCAATATTGATTTTTTATATCGGTCCATACATACAAATGAGGACATAAATTCTTTAAAAGTAAAATTATAAAATTTAAAATCGGGACTCAAAAAATGTTTTACATAAGTATAGTGCAATTTATGCTTGGGTTTGCTAGTGTATATTATTTTGTTTCACATATATTACGAGCTTTGAGTGAATATCTCTATTTTTAAATAATAATAATAATTTTAATAGTATTTAATATTATTTTGCTGGTGTATGCTTGTATTTTAGAAAGTTTTAAATATATATACCATATAGACTAATTAGGTTTAATTATCATAACACTATTAACGTTTCTTAAATGCAAGTATATGAGAAATGAAAAACAAATTACTCCATTCAAGACAGCTTAGGGAAAAAAGTTAAACCAAAAAAGCCTGTAAAATGCAATTATTTAAGCTAGAAAAAAAATTTGTTCTCTACTTAAGATAGCATGAAAAAAAATCCTAGTCAATATTTAGATTAAGCTAAGAATAAAAATATGACATCTCATAAAACATCCTAACCTAAGATAATAATATAAATGAAGTACGTTTTCGTTTAAAATCATGTAGTTTTTTTGGCAAGGAATAAAATACTATTCAATTAAATAAAATAAATCAGAAGAGCAGCTATCCAACACGAATTGATTTGTATTCTATTTTGTAATATTTTGCTGGCGCCACAAAATCTCGAGCAAGTTTTGAACTCTTGTGTTTGGTTCTTAGATCCTAAAGCCCCGAGGTACTCCAAAGAGACTTTGAGAAAGCCTCTCGTATACTCTTCTCGCACAATTCCATAAACATGCAAATGTGATCGACCCGTAGGATGGAGTGTAGTGGGTTTAGGAGGGTGGAGGGTGGGGGAGGGGGTTAACATCACCCCTCCAACTTCACACGAGTACAAGACAAGCAAGCACACCACTCCTCACGGCTAGGTAGATAGAAGGGCGGGAGTTTGGCTGGGGTTAACGGGCCATTAGTATGCGTGATAGCAAATGAAGACAGCGCTTCCTTGCACTTTCGATTGCTTTGAACCCTACTGTGATGAGAGCTTTCCTTGTAGGGGGCGATGGGGCTATTTATTGAACGGCGAATACAAGAACTAAGAGGGGGGAGGGGGGGGGGCAGACGCAGGATAAATGTGGGCACTTTAGAAACCATCTATTAATAGCACGCATTGAAAATAGTTTATTGAACTTTTGTCTGCACTGAAACCTCAAAACTATGTAAAATAATAAAACATTATTTAATATCTAATAATAATTAAGATAAGTTAAAAACAACCTCCCCCTGCCCTAAATGACGATACCGTGTGCTAGGTACAGGCATACCATATTTAGTATTTGTTTAGTATACATTCTGAGAGTGATGTTTAGTTATTTTATAAAATAAAATTCCAACGCGTCTTACTGTCCGTCTGGGTGATACGCATACATTTATTACGCTAGTGGAATAGAGACAAGGAAGGTAGAATTTTAGAGGAAGTGTACTCACATTTGCTTGCCTGTAGAATGGGGAAACATTTAGGAATAAACACTCTTTACACCTGAAAACACAAGAGATGCAGGCTATAAAAACAATTAAATTTGATATATAGATTCTATATTTTTAATTTTATACGTTCATCAACAAGGTCATTACAGAATTAATTTAAGGAGTAGAGATTGTACATTGATAAATCCCAAATGGTAAATTCCTTTCACCTCACCTGGCCAAGGTTTAAAATATTATAATTGTATTTAGTTGTTAATGTAAAGATAAATGATTCTGTAACCTCTGAGGATGCATTATTGGAAGGTTCTGAAAACTTTTTAGTTGAATATTATGATTAATAAATTAAATAAGACATGTTTCTATAATGCTGAGTTTTAATGACCTCCAATAAATTCTGGTGGTCGGAAGTAGTCTTCCTAAAAATTAGGGCTCAGATATACTTTTACGTATTCATATGTGAAACTATGTAATCTGCAGGGGTCATTTTTGTATATATTATCAATACATATCAGTACTTCAATAAAGTAAAATGTTATGAATGTTGACCGAAAAGAAATATGTTAATATTCTCTAAACCTTTCTTCTTACCAGTATCCTACTTAGACAAGGGTAAATGTAAGAAAGACAAAAATAAACAAGCCAGCTGACGAATAATTATGCCTGTTTTTGAACTTTTTTTAGCACCGTGTCTTACTACCCATGCGAGTTGTACGCATATGTAGACCTAATGATTTACGCTCAAGTATAGGGGATGAGGAAAGTTGATTTTTTTAGAGGAAGTGTACCCGAGTTTGCGTGGAGAGAGAGTGGAAAATCGTTTAGGAAAAACTACCCACAGCACACCCTACCAGGATTTGAACCCTGATATTCCCATCATCGGCAGTCCAGTCTATTGCGAGAGTGACGCCTTAGACCATTCGGCCCCTGAAGCAGGTTTTTATTTAATTAATGTGTAAAATTTATATAATATTATTTAGATCAGCTATTAAATTACAATCTACCTAAAATATATTGATACTGTCCCCGAGTATTTCCCCCTACTCCACCCCTCCACCCCACTTTGACCCTTTTACTGGTCCCAAACAGTCTTGGTTCTTTTTAAAGAATGCTTGAGAGAAACTGCAAACATTTCTTGAAAAAAAAATAAAGAATAGGTCTTGAGGTTTTTAATTTTTTATCATCACATATTACCACCTGTTCAGGTTATATGCATATATGATCATTATTACTTTAATTTAGGGATGAGAAAGGAAGCATTTTAGAGGTAATATACCCACATTTGCGTGGAAGAAGAGTGCGAAAATATTTATGAAAACCCACCCTCAGTAGACCCAACCAGGACTCGAACCCTGATCTCTCCATCTTCAGCACGCCAGTCTAACACTAAAGTGACGCCTTAGACCATTCGGCCCCTGAAGCGAGTTTTTATTTAATTTTTCATATGTAAAGGTGTAAAGTTGGAGCTCTTTTTACTATTTTTGCTAGCACCATGTTTTACTTACTACCCGTTCACGCTATACGACTATGTAATATTTACGTTAATATGTTATGGATGAGGAAGATTGAATTTAGAGGAAGAGTACCCCAAATTTGCATGGAGGGAGAGTGAAAAACCATTTAGGGAAAAAAAAAATCTCAATCAGAATATCAGGCTAGTATTCAAACACCAACTTCCCCTTGAACGGAAAACCAGACTACTTGATTCAAATAAATTAAAAATTGACACCTGATCACAGAAATCGAGCTCGAGACTTCTGGATTTGCACACTCTCCCACTGAGCTATCCGGGAACGTCCTATGCTCAGGGTAATTCTTCACTCATATTCTAAGAGAGATACATATGAGTGAAGAATGACCCTGAGTATGAGACGCACCAAGCCAAATATCTCCGGTTCGATTACATTGTCAAAGTGTCATTTTTCAATTTATTCGTATATGACTCAGTTACGAATGAGCTCCATAACTATAATTGTATATTGTTGCTTTCTTCTATCAGACTATACGAGCCTGACATTTATTCCGCGTGTTCACCTAGTAGTATGTAAAAATGGTTCTTTTTTTATCTATTTAACATCCAGACAGGTGACCTAGTGGTCTAGGGGGTAAGGTGTAAGACTTCTTTCTTTGCTGGGGGTCCGGGTTCAATCTTCGGTCCCAACACAGATTTATCTGATTGCCAAACCCTTCCTTCACCTCTGACAAGACGTGTATTAATCACAACTTGTGAATGTGTGGAATGCCAGGCCTCCACCGTGGTTCGGATCCCACGTTAAACTGTAGGTCCTCCATTTTATATCGCAATCACCCTAAGTGCGTAAGTGTGTATAAACCGAATGGGTAGTAAGACGTGGTGCTAATAATAATAATAATAATAATAATAATAATAATAATAATAATAATAATAATAATAATAATAATAATAACTTCCAGAGCGAAGAGATTTATCTTGAGAAAAGAAAGGTGTCCCTTTAGACGCCTATAGAAGAGGTATCTCTCTCTCTATTTAGTTTATGTGCTGGTCTAAGTGACTATGTTTAATCCTGCACACGCAAAAGCTTTTATGTCGGGCTGGGTTGTTTCTGGAATACACGTGGCTGTAGTCATTGTTAACGCCTGTGAGTTTACCACCCGACAAGCTCTAGGGAGCAGGCAGCAGTTGCAAAATGGTCTATGTGCTACTTTTCAATCACGGGTTTTATTAAGATTTAGGCGGAGTTTTGTTTTTAACAACGCGTCTTACTACCCGTCTGGGTTATACGCTTATATATTAATTAGACTAATGGTTTTAGAGATTGGGAAGGTTATATTAATAAGAAGTGTACTCGCATTGCGTGAAGAAAGAGTGGAAAAAAAAATTCCAAATAACTTCTATAAGAATATAGTTTCCAAGCATTTTCTAATAAAGGACTATTCAAAATAGTTTCTAGAGATATACTTACAATTTTCAAAGATTTTCTGAAGGATGACAATCTCATTAGCTTGTAGACACATCCAAATTTCAAAATTTTTCTGCAGGGGAACTACCCCAGCTAAAGCAATCTAATAAACAAAATTTGGTGGGAACCACTTTAAATAACTTCCAGGGACATCCCAATTTCAAAAGCTGTATTGGTGAGGACCACTCCAAATAGCTTATATAAGAGTCTAATTTTTAAAAACAAACTCCAAATGAGGGCCATTATAAATATTTTCTAGACATTTGATGGGGTATGGTAACCAAGCTCTTCTTTGGCTTGAGGGTTAAAGCCCCTCAAAAATCTTATTTTTATATTTGCTAACTGCCCTCCTAAATAAATAATATTCTGCCAACATTAAAATCTAGTGGAACAAAGATAGGTTGGGGGGGGGGATTTACCACTGGTACCAGGCCCGGGCTGGGCACCTGGCTGGCCTGCATTCAGACTAAACGCATATATATTAACTACGCAAATTGAGTTGAGATGACAAGGGTAGAACTTAAGGGGAATGTACCCTAATTTACTTGGAGGAAGAGCGGCTAACATTACTACACCTATTTGGGAGACGAACCTTGAATGCCCCCTTAATGATAAACAAGTCTAAATTGAGAATTTACCAAAAATATGGGATTTTGGTATCATTCTTATGACCACAAACGTTAAAATATTATATGTATAAAAATGAGAGTATCCGTAAAATATTAAACTAACAAGAATATCAATTGCAATCATTGAATGATTTTTGCTCAAATTTGGTGCCATAAATTATTCAGTGCTTATTTTTTAAAACAAGTATTTTCAATATTTCGGAGAGAATTATTTCACAGAAAGTAAAAGAGATCTTCCCCATCTGTTTTCTTCGTTTCATGGCTGTCTCCAAAATAATTTCAATAGTTTCTTTCAAGTTTATCATAAATACTTCATTTTACTTGAATAGTTTAATCCTGCCTCACTATTTTGATATTTCCTTTTGTTTAAACAGTTATTTCTGATACAAGAACCAATCAAATGAGAGTAAAAAAGTTGAGACAGATCTCTCTATCCCCGCCCACCCCCCTATACCTCACCATTTCACCCCAGCAAACCCCACCCAACCACCGTATCACACACTGACGCGACAAGAAACGACGTCCTATAGCCGGATAAATGAGCCACCAGTCAAAATCACCGGGTTCCACAGCTTACGGGAACAGTTCGTGAAATATCGCCTTACTTCCTACTACTTTTCTTCTTCAACCCTGTGTTGTGAGAAGATAAAAGCGTCTAGAATAGAACGCTGTGTGAGGGGAAGAAAAGGGACAGAAGGAGAGAAAAAAAATCTTTCCTTTCTTGTTTCTTTTTCAAAAAAAACTTTCGTTGTTGCCATCGAGCGTCGAACCCGGGTGACTTGGCTCACCTATGTCCCGACTTGAACAGAAGCTTCTTAAGAAAATAAAAAAGAATGTGTGACAGCACAAGGGAATGTCGCAGTAACATTGTGCAAGCTAATGTCACATTAGCACGGCACAGTAAATACAGTTGTTGTTTGACAGTACCATATACATGAAAATGTATACTATTTCAAATCACACTTAATGTAGCCATCGTTTGTATTAAATAGTAACATTTTATTGAAATATGAACGAAACCACTTTAAAAAAACTAATGTTTTTGTACTTAGACATTGGCCTAGTATATAATCATATTTTAACTGTAGATATCGTTAACTACAGTTTACCTCTCACCCTATTTCAATCAATAACAAACTAAGTTTCAGTAATAATGGTTTAAAAAACTGTCGAAATGGGCTTATACTTAAAAATTAATTATTGTAATCTACGTCCACGGGGGGATATTTACCTACACGTTAACTGTAGGCTATTTTTTACGTACAGATGTAAATTAATTTATCAAATAAAACACGTATATAATAACTTAAAATTAGGATTAAATACGTAAGTAAAACAAATTTAAATATTTATACAAAAAATAATAGAACACAATATTTGAATGAAATAATTAAATTAATATATTACAAGAGAACTGCCATTAAATACAGTTCCCATTAACTTCTCTCATTCACTCTTAAGTTAATAATTGATTGTTTTATTTAATTATATTTAACTTATGATCCTTTTATACGTAACTAAATTTAGGTAGACTAACAAGCTCTATTCTTTCTGGTCATCTGTGTCAAGCGCGAATTTAAGCGGGAGAATCAGGGGGTATGTGACCCCCTTAGGTAGAATATTTGATTATTTTTTAGGCTAATGGAAGGGGAGGGTGAGGGCTGTAAAGGCGACCAATGAGGAGGTGAGACCAATGAGATTTTTATTTTGAATCTTATTGATAGGTTGTAGGAGATTAGGGGTGGGCATTGAGTACTGGGCAAGGCGATTGGCAAGAAGGACGCGTGTTAAGGAAAAATATGACTACCAGTGCACGCAAATGTTTCTCCATTCAATATATCTGTGCCCCCCTTCCCCTCCACACAATTTTACAATCTCTAAATTCGTTTTGACGTGAATACGTCATTAAATTTGCTACCATACGGGGGCAATCCAAAAAACCTAATGATAACAAAATCGGGGGATACAGTTTGGTGTGTTGTAGTTTCGAATCTGTCCTCTACATCCAAAATTAAATTATACCACTGGATAGCTAAAGGATCAAAGAATTCATTACGATAAGCGAGAACAGTGACGCATCGCGTGCGGTGGAGGGGTAAGCGCCGCCATTTTGAGGTTATTTGCTGCGTATCGAAATTTGCAATTAGTATAACTTATGACTCGGAGAAGCTACGATGTTCGTATTCACGTACAACACACGGCCGTGTCCATGACACAGCCACACCCCAGTTTTTGATCAAAGTTACACATCACACACGACACCAAGCGTTGGACTACGTGTTATAACCATTCACCAACCGCTCGTACAATATACTAAATGGACATGGCACGCCGTTGAATACGTCGGCCAAACTTTTCATTATCGTGCAATAAATATCCTACACGCGTTGATCGTTAACGCTGACTCCAATGAGAAATATCTAATAGCTATAGCCCCGTAAAAATTGTTTTATTTTTAACTAAATTTCGTTTTTTGAATCTCACTTTTCGGTGTTATTTCGTGTTTATTCAAAATTACATGTTTATCTGAGGTGTTTAAGTATTGTTTACATATTGAGACAATGTATACAAAATTAAAATTTATTATTGAAACCTTATATATTTGCTTATGATAATTGAAACATGACACCTGGAAACGGGAATCAAACCCGGGACCTTCAGCTTTGTACGCCAATGCTCTAACCACTGAGCTATCCAGGAGTCGTCCCGTGCCCAGAGTCATTATTCACTCATATTTTAAGGCAGAGTCTATGATGGACGTCGGCTTTATTCACGAGCTATCTAGATAACGCAGCCACCTTCGACTCGGTAGTTGGATTATTGCTGCCACTTGTACAATTATTATAATTGTAAGGGATTGCATATTTAATAATCAAATAGCCGAAGCTACTATTCGTGCTTTTTAGTGAGGATTACTCCATCTAGATATCATATTCTGAAAATTGAAAAATGACACCTGGACACGAATCAAACCCAGGATCTTATGAGTGGAGAATGACCCTTAGCACGGGACGATTCTTGGATAACTCAGTGATTAGAGCATTGGCATTCTAAGCTGGAAGTCCCGAGTTCTATCCCGTATCCAGGTATCATATTTCAAATTTCAGAATATGATATCTAGATGGAGTATTCCTTTCTAAAAGCACAAATAATAGTTTCTGCTATTTGATTCTTATTATATATTTTCTTTGAAATTCTTTGTCAAGTTTGTCTGCATATTTCACAATTTTGTAGCCTAAAGTTAGCTTACACTACAACAAAATACTAATCAAATTACAGCAGGGTTAAATTTTCTGCTTAATTTCTATCTAATTTCATGTTTATTTAAAGATTGTTTTTGTAAAAGCGGCGTTATTTCATGTAACCATACAATTTCGTTTTATTTCGCTTTTCAAAAACCTTGTAGATCTTGTCCAAAAACTATCAAAGTAAAAAGTACTTGATTAGATATTTGTATGGAACTTTTCGTTTTATCGCGTCTCACCATTTTTACTGAACTGACTTGTAGGGTACACAATCTGTTTATATAAATATAACACTCCCCCTTCACTTTCTCGATTGTTTCTTCTCTTGAACGATCTTGAACTTCAACCTCTCGTTAGTTTCACCTACCCCCATTTCTTTATAGTGTAGTGACCACTAAGGGAAGTTTGACTGCAAGGGAACACAAGAAGGGAGGAAAAGGAGGGGAGGTGAAGTTAATTAAGCGTGAAAGCTCGATACCTTTGAGGTAGAGAAAGTGAAGACAGGAAACTTTTTACTCTATATTTGCAATAATTAATTTTTTTAGAGTAACGTTTAACTCAATTACACTGGCACAAATAATACTATGTACCGGTATATCTTTATTTTTTATAAAAACTATCAAATATGATGTTTTTTATAGTAAATATATAGCTTTTAGTAATACTTAATTATTGTGTGAGGGCATATTAATTGATTTAATTACTTTCATTTAAATCAAATAAAGTTTAACTTAAAATACTTTTTTTAAATAACTGCGTCCTACTACCTGTTCAGGCTCTACGTATATGTTCTAATTACGTTGATGAGTTAGATATTAGGAAGGTCAAATTTAGGGGAAGTGTACCCTCATTTTCATGGAAGGAGAGTGGAAAAACATTTTAAAGAGACCAACCCCCAGTATATCCGACTGGGATTTGAACTACGATCTCCCTGTCATCGGTAGGATAGTCTAACACGAGAGTAACACCTTAGACCATACGGCCACCGAAGCAGGTAACGTATTATTAATAAAATGTAATAAAAATCGATTATGTACCTGTATCGTTTCGTTCGAACATGAATTTTTGCAGAACAAAATTTAAAAATAACTTTAAAAAAAATACAAAATTAAAATGTTCTAATAGCTCCTCGTATTAATAGTTAAAATCTGTATCGGTGGACATGCGTATTAGATGTTAGGCTCATATATTCTGGTTACTCGTGATGAGGAGTTTGAGGTGCGAGTTCCAGCCGGATTTAGTAATAATGGAATATCCTAAATAGTTTCCCACTCTCAATCCATGCAAATGTTGGTCCAGTTCCTCTTAATTATCCATTCCTTGCTTGCCTTGTTGGAGTAATTAAAATGTATGTATCCCGGACGGGTGGTAATATAATATTGCGCGTCTGGCTGGACTACATTATTCATGGCCTGGTGTGGAAAGATTGTCCAGTACTAATGTACCGTTGACCAGGGGACGCCCGAATGTACTAATCGTACATCCTTTCCGTGGGAACACTTTCCATGTTCCGATAATATGAGATGTGAAACCAGTGGAAACATTTAAACCTAACTAACCAAACTCTGGTGATCGTTGGAATAAATCCCGTTTCGGGGAAAATACCCAAGTTACCAGCCGGGAATTGAACCCGGGACCCCTAGACTCGCAGCTAGGTGCACTGACCACTGCACCAAGGGGCCGGTTCCCGGATGGGTAGTAGAACACGATGTAGAAAATACAAACATACATTTTAAAGGGATAAATATGTTTTAACTAAACATAGACTTACAAGTATGAGACTAGAAAAGTATTTGACATTTTATCTTTAATCTTCTTTTCTCAGTGTACGTTTTTATTACTGTTATTTTATGCACTTTTCCAAGATAAATTTGCAGTTGTTCCTGTCTAGACATTCACCTCCCTTGTATTATTTTACTACCAAAATAGTCTTGACTGTCGTGTCTCTTGATTCTTGATCGTAACTGTACCGCCAGGGGAAATTACACTTGCCTCATGTTATCCGTGACAGAAATTTATAATTTTGACGAAACGAAGGGGAGACTTTTGCAGGAAGAGAAGAAGGGGTGGTTTACGGGAAGGGTAAGGTAAAGTAACCAGCCCGCGGCATGTGCTTATGTAATCGATATTTACGTCTCTACATTTACAATAAAGTTCTAAGAGACTTGAAATCACCCCCCATTCGTTGGATACTCAAAAACTTTTAGTTGTAAATAAACTTACCATTAAGTAAAACAAAAACATATTTTTTTCTCATTGCTTTGGAATTCCGTAGTTTGGTTAAACTCTCAGCCCATTCCATATGCCAGAGTTTCAACTATTAAATTCTCTTTCGCGGTTACAAAGCTCAAAAGGTTCTCAAAACATTTATATGGTTCTTAGTAAAATATATCATACATTCATGTTGAGTTACAAAATACACAAGAAAGTGTAGTTTAAAAAAATAAAAACATAATCAAGGTAATCTAGAATGAACTGAAAATAGATAGATACACTAAAGCCAGGGATAGGCGAAATATTACAACTCATACTTTGGAGGCGAGAGTTGATCAAAACCGGCTTCTTTTGGAACTGACGTGAAGGGGTGGGTTGTAAGATAAGAGTGTTGTTTCATAAACCACTATATTTATAGCAAAATTATGACTATATATATAAAAAAAATTAAATTGAGCATATCTAGATTTAGATTTTTAACTACATGAGACCTGCATAGGTGGGTATTTGGAATAAGGAATAATACTTGTTTGGTTTAGTTCCCTTGTGCTGGGAGGATTGAGTTCGAATCCCAGGCTGATATATTAAGAGTGTTTTTCCTCAACGATCGTCCATTATTACTCCTCACGAATTCGTGTGCGTTTCCTCTATAATTTGCCTTCCTCATCACTATCGCATTAGTGTAAATTTACAAAATGTCTCGGATGGGTAATAAGACGCAATGTACACAAACATGACAGCAAAACTGGTCGATGTAAATACCAAATTCTTTACAGCATTCTAATGTTTATTTTAATTCTATTACATGATAGATTGGTCTACATAATAAGAAAGTGATAAATTCAAAGTTTTTAACTGATTCTATCAATATAAAAATGCGATTTTGCTATACTGTGCATCCATTTAAATTCACTGAGTGCTTCTCTTTACCAAACCCTCACTGTTACAAACACGACACTCCAGTAGTAAACAAAACAACAAAATTCAATCAATACAATCCAGTGTTTAATAAGGTATAAAGTTTATGTCATTAATCACTCGATAGAGTAGACTGTCTAAAACTAGGAGATGGGGGCTCGATTTCAGTCGGGTGCACTGAGGGTGGTTTTCCCTAAATGTTTAAACACTCTCCCTCCACGCAAATGCAGCTACACTTCCTCTAAAATAGATAACGAGGGCTCAAACATTTTTCTAATAATTTTATTGCTTTATAGAATCTTGTCCAACTACTGTTTTACTTATTTTATAAATTCAAATTGCTCTTGAACAATTTATAGTAGATTCTTAGGAAAATAATGATGTATTTATAAGTGATTAAATTCCTGACAACAATTTTTTTCTCTTTGAATAATTAATTCTTCATCACTTCCATCAATTCATATTATTAATTGACTTAGCATCTATTTTTTTTATGTTTTAACAATCTCCCTTTTATGAAACCATCACTCATATTCATAACTTGAATTGTAAATTGACTTAAGAATTGTATCAATCAATCAACCAATTGTCGTTCTACTAAGTACGTTCCTTATGATATTAATTCATCTTAGAGAAGCTCAATTCAACCAAACCATTTTAATTGTATTATTTTGAAAAAAAATAAAAACAACTTCTTGAGTGGAATAGACGTGTGTGATTGTAATAATAAATTGAAAGTGCAATATTTAAGTTAGGGAGAATTCTATAGCCTCAGCTTTACTTATCCCTGGTAGTTCGTAGAAGGGAGGAAAGAAAATTCGGGAATTCGATTGAGGCCTTAAGGGGTAGGGTGGGGGATGAAAATGAGGGTTTGGGACGAAAGGCAAGGATCAGAGATTCTTAAAGGTTGGTTCATATATTCGTAGCCTGTATTCGTAGCTACGTCTCTTTCTGTTCTATGGGGAGAAAGACAAGGATTAGAGAGTATGAGAGGTTGGGTCATGTATAAATAGCTACATTTATTTCTGTTCTATTGGGGGATATACAAGGGTTAGAGAATATGAAAGGTTGGGTCATGTATAAATAGCCACATTTATTTCTGTTCTATTGTGGGATAGACAAGGGTTAGAGAATATAAAAGGTTGGGTCATGTATAAGTAGCTACGTTTCTTTTTGTCCTATGGCAAGGGTTAGAGACTATGGAAGGTTGGGTCGTGTATAAGTATCTACGTTTCTTTCTGTCCTATAGAGAAATAGACAAGGGTTAGAGACTATGAAAGGTTGGGTAATGTATTCATAGCTATGTCTCTTTCTGTACTAAAGGTAGATAGACAAGGGTTAGAGACTATGGAAGGTTGGGTCATGTATTTTTAGCTACGTCTTTTGCTCTAAATGGCTCATCTATATTTTGTAATATAATCATATTCTTTCCATGAAAAGTTAAAAGGTTCATTTGTAATTTTAATATAAGACATGTTTCCTACAAGATAAGTTAAATAGTCCAGCTGTATTTGTAATAATATAAATCATTTTCTTTTAAAAGAGAAGTTAAATGGTCCAGTTGTATTTGTAATAAGATAAAGCACGTTTATTTTACAAGAGAAGAAAGGTTCCGTGAGGTATGTCGTATTAATAATACTAGTTACAAGAAAAGTTAATACCGTATTTGACCCGATAGTAGCTGGGGATGGGGTATAGTAGCCGGGAACTCCAATATTAAGTTGGGTAAAAAGTAATGTTTTAGCCAGTAATGTAGCCGGTGTTACTACTAGGCAAGGTCAAATACGATATGCTACAATCTACTTATAATATGAATAATATTCTTAACTTTTCTCGCGTCGGTCTATGTAGCTTTAGGATACGTAAGCTGTGCATGTCCTGAAACTGGGGTGCGGGCAAAGAGTTTTATCATCTACCCCTAAATACAAGGAAAGCCACCCCCATACTGTAGTCTTTACATCCTTAGGGGTTGATAAGGGGGCAAGTGGGATGAAAGGAAGAAAATGAAGACGTGTAAGAAGGGAGGGTGGGAGAAGGGGGAGAAGAGACAGATAACTAGAGAACCAAGACGTGTGATTGCGAGCGCGAAAAAGAGAGAAATAGGAGAAAGGGGTCGAAAGAGGCTTTGAAGGAGATGAGGAGAAAAATTCGATTGCAGATCAGTCGGGCGAGAGTAGCTGCCATCTAAGATAGGAAGGCAATCACTCTCCCCTTCTTTCGTCCGTGCTTTCTCCTATACTCGACGTTCTTCCTCTTCGACATCCACCTCCTATTTTGCTCCCAATCTTTCTTCTCACTAAATCTCCCCTTACTACCCTCTACCTCTTTTTTTTTAGAAAAAAATCCTGTTTAAAAATCACTGGCGCACTCACCCCCTCACCCCCTTTAACATCCATGACTTTTCTATCATTTATTGACGTCTTTCTTCAGTCACTTTCAAGTTGAGGAAAGAGTTCCTTACTTGATACCCTTCACACATCAGCATCAGTCTTCTCTTTCGGTTTAGGGAGGAGGAAGGTTGAGGGGAGGGGTATCTTCTTTTCGCTGTGCTTTCCGACAACATTTGAATGCGTGGTTTTTCTTCTTTCAGCCCCTCCATGTGCTTCGTGGCTTGAGACGTGGCTCATAAAGTTGGCTGATGTGTCTTGTCAGCCGGGAAACGATGTGAAGGTTACCTTTACCATTGACGACGTTGAGACTGTAGGTGACATGGGTTTATTTGTGATTCATGGATTTAACCGATTTCTTTACACTCTAATATATATGTATATATACAGGTGGCTCGGAAACTCACAGCCCGAACTGTACATATACTTTCTTTGAACCAAAAGTAATACAAAACCCCTATACACTTATATCCAGAAAACTATGCTGATACCATTAAACGTTGTTCAAAGTTTCGGTGTACAGCGCCTGGAGAGCAAAGCTGTTCAAGTATGCATGTACAACAGGTTGCATAGTAGCTATGTGCGCGGCATAGTAGCTATGTGCGCGGCACAGTACACCTCGACATCTTAGAGCGCGGCAGCAGAACATACCACAACTAATAGTAAGCAGCTCACCAGTCCATCTAGAAATACAAATACGTTCTGATGTTCATCATTAAACGCTCTTACATCACGGAAAGTGCTTGCCATTATTACATGTGCAGTGCCGCGCGCCTAGCTCCTATGAAATTTGTTGTACACGCATGCTTGAACTGCTTTGTTATCCAGGCACCATACGCCGAAACTTTGAACACAATTTAATGGTATTAGCATAGTTTTCCGGATGTAAGTGTGTGTAGATTTTGTGTTACTTTTAGTTCAAACAAGCTAGAGTCTGTTCATTATAGGTTTCCACCTGGATGACAGTTAAAAATCATAAATTGATGTTTTGGGCTGCCAACACTTGTAAAATATCACTGTTTTGTCATAAATGTTAAGTTTTTAATCAACTGCTATATTTTACATTTAAAATAAAGTAAACTTAAGTTTTCTCATACTATTTTATTACTTTAAATAATTTCTTTTTATCCAACTTGAAACAATATTTTAAACATAACTAAAAGTACTTATTCATCGTTTTGGAACGTTATTGAGTATGTGTAATATAGTGCATACATCAATACCTTTTAATACAGGCATCGTATTTACTTGGAAAAGAGAAAATACTTGTAATTTTTTTAATATATAAGAAATTATTTTATGATTATTTTATCGTATTTCAAAATATTTAACCGAATAAAATATTTCTATCCACTGCGTGGGGGCAACATTGTTAAATACTTGTTTCCGTCACGTTCAATCACATGGTATACATTCGTCGGTTGCCATTTTGAAGCTATGTAAGTTAAGACCTTTTGTGAAAGTGATGTGAATAGTAGTTTTGTTTTAAGTGGAATAGAACAAGAAATAGCCTTTGTGTCTGACCTCAAATAAATATATAAATAATATTGACTTAAATTACTGTGGTTTACTATCCCATTCATATATTACAATCTGTTTTCATTACAGTTATCCAAAGTGATAGATGTCAACTGTTGGCGTAGGGACGTATTAGGGACTATTTCTAGTAACCTTTTGAGCTCTCACCCAAGTAAACTAAGTTCGTTAATGAATTGTATATGTGCAGTTTAGGTTATGAGTTTTCAAACACCCTGTATATATATATATATATATATGAAAATATATAACAAGAGACATATATATATATTTACATGGCTTGAAAAATAGTGCGAACCTTTGTTATTATGATGATTGTGACCATTGAACCTATTGGTTACAAGAAATACAAACTCATTTACTTTACATACTCTCTTTTCTTACTAGTACCGCATCTTACTACCCGTCCGGCCTATCCACATATTTACACTAATAGTAATAGATAAGAGAGAGAAGAATGGAAACGATTAAAGGAGGAAGAATGGTGGAAGGATAGAGGGAACTGGAGACATTTTATTAAAATGACTAGGTCACACGCTTTGAAACAGTTGATGATGATGATGATGATGTAGGTTTGAGGAAGATAGAATTTATATACAATATTCTCGTATTTTGTATAGAGTGAGAGAGAAACAGAAAGAGAGATAAGGAAATTCATCTCCGAACACCAGGCCGACATTCAAACTACGAACTCCCTTGTTAGAGGAAACTCAGCCAAGATGAGACTGATGTCTTTGTCTGCATGCTCACCAGTGTGGGTTGGGCTGAGTTAATCAACATGTTCATTGACCACATAATCTCAATTAGTTTTATTTATAAAGCACATTTCGAACACAAGATTTTTTTTTTCATAACGTGTCTTACTATCTGTACGTTAATTACGCTGGTGGATTAGGTATAAGGATGGCAGTATTTTGAGGAAATATACCCGCATTTGCGTGGTGTGAGAGTGGGAAACCATCTTTAAAATAAGATTCCCCATTAATTATTATTATTATTAGCACCGCGTCTTACTACCCGTTCGGGTTATACGCACTTACGCTAATGTGTAATGGTAGGGTGATTATGAGACGAAATGGAGGACCTACAGTTTAACGTGGAATCCGAACCACGGTGGAGGCCTGGCATTCCTCACATTCACAAGTGATTAATACACGTCTTGTCAGAGGTGAAGGAAGGGTTTGGCAATCAGATAAATCTGTGCCGGGACCGAGGATTGAACCCCGGACCCTCAACACAGAAGTCTGACACCTTACCCCTAGACCACCAGGTCACCTCCCCATTAATTAAAACCCGGCTGAGATTCTAGAATCAACCTTCCTATCACCAGCAAACGAGACTATATGAGGTTGACTTTTTTTAAAAATTTATCCAAGGTATTTAACGTGCACTTTCTGGACCGACTGATTACATCAGCACATTAGAATTTCTATGAAAGAAAGCGAAAGGGCCTACCAATTATTTTGCTGGGAAAGGGATTTTGACATACCTTCCGGCGATCTTCCACATACCACAATCGACATGGGACCGACGGCTGTACTTCCCCTCCAAAGGAAGTTATGGAACGAATTTTCATCGCGCCAGTAAAGTCCGTCGACCAAGGCTGGGTTTGAACCTATGAACATTGGATCATAAGGCGAGCACTTTACCCTAAGACCACCGAAAACGACTTGAGCTTGACGTTTAGTCCGTGTGTCCAGTGGTGCCTGTTTATTAAAAAGTTTTAGAGGACGGTCAAGATAATAATTCTCAATGTTTAATCCGAAACTCATATTGATCACCTACGTGCTGGGTAGGAGCTAGGAGTACAAACTACAAACAAAACAAACTAATATCGATCACTTACCTGCTGGGTAGGAGCTAGGAGTACAAACTACAAACAATACAAACTAATATCGATCACTTACCTGCTGGGTAGGAGCTAGGAGTACAAACTACAAACAAAACAAACTCAACCATAACGACGTACACTCCGTCCACCTTGCATGGTAGCAAGCTTACCTTGAAGAATGGTGCAGCTTATAACATAGGGTCTTATGGTAGCGGGTCAAGGCAGGACGGCTACATTACACTATAAATAAAAGTGTACATTCTAATTCATTAATGTTTGAGACGTTTGTTGAAGTTCGTTAAGTTGGGAGGCGAGAAAAAGTCATGGTTTTTACAGTTTTATAGTTTTAATAAGCAAACAATCTTTTTAGGCAAAATAAATCAAATATTTCTCCAATAGATACGTCTAGTTTAATTTTCTACACATATTAATTACAACATTAGTTGAATATCTCTGACGAGCATATTAGCATTTGATGAGAAACTTTTTAAATGAAGTGGAAAAGCTATCATTAAATTCTAGGACACTCTTGAAAGATATTCAACAATTATTGAGATTACTATTTGAATAAAATGAGACTTTATGCTCTATGTTTATAATGAAGCAATATTTAATTTATTTTCCTTAAAAAATATTTTTGCTATAAATACTGAAAAATTACTTCCCTTAAATTGCAATACCTACCATCTCACTTTAACAGGACATTCTAACGTCAAATTGTCCTTTTTAATGTATATTAAAATATTTTTCTGCATACAAGGAAATGATGATACTTTGAAAATAAATTATTGTTCGTAATAATTATATGTAGAAGGAAATGGTTAAGAAATGGTGGCACAATCTTTATTCTATTCAAAGAAAATATTGAAAATAGAGTTAACTAAGAAAAGTTTGGTCTCAGTAATATTATTTTTAGTACCGCTTCTTACTAATCGTCCGGGTTATACGCTTATATACTAATTCCACCAATGAATTAAGGATTAGGAATGTTTAATTTAAAGGAAGTCGATTAACGTTTGCGTGTAGATAGAGTGAAAATTTATTTAGAAAAAAACCACCCAACGAGGATCGGACCCCAATCTTCACATATTTAGCAGTCTAGTCTATTGAGAGTGTAGCGCCTCAGACTATGCGGACACTTAAGCTGATTTCTTATTTTAAATAATTAAATATTTTATTTCTTTCAACGTAGTATTATAACCAATATTATACCCGTTTAAAATTAATTGTTAATCAAATTATCTGGATAAATTTTCATTGTGTTGAGGCATGCGCTTATTGTGGACACTTCTTTTAAAACGCTGCAGATTTTGAAAGCGAGCTTCGAAAAGTGAGATTTATAGGCCTACATTTATTTCGTATAGAATTAACGCACTTCAGTATATCATATTCCAAAATTTATCAGGTGACAGTGAGATATAATCATCCTAGTGATTGATATAATATACTAATACTGAAACAATATTTTCTTCTAAATACCTATTTTAGTTACGCCCTTTAAATATAGTTATTGGGCTATCATTTATAAAAATCAAATAGCCGAAGCTATTATTTATACTTTTTAGTGAGGATTACTACATCTAGATATCGTATTATGAAAATTGAAAAATGACACCTGGACATAGGAATTGAACCCGTGACCTTTGGCTTGATACGTCAATGGTCTACCCACTGAGCTATTCAGGAATCGTCGAATGCTCAGGGTCATTCTTTACTAATTTTTTCAATTTTCAGAATATGATGTCTAGATGGAATAATCCTCACTAAAAGCACAAATAATAGCTTTGCCTATTTGATTCTTAAATATGCAATCCCTTACAGTTATAATAATTGTACAAGTGGCAGCAATAAGCCAACTACTGAGTCAAAGGTGGCTGCGTTATCTGATACCTCGTGATCTTAATAAAATCACACACTTGTAGCCGACGATTTCCGCACGTCCATCATAGACTCTGCCTTAAAATATGAGTGAAGAATGACCCTGGGCACAGGACGAATCCTTGATAGCTCAGTGGTTAGAGCATTTACGTACTAAACCAAAGGTCCCGCGTTAGATTCCAGTGCCCAAGTGTCAATTTTCAGAATATCATTTTATATCTTAATCCTTCTTTGGGTATGAGCGCGGGGGACTATTGAGGGGCTTTAGCACCCTCAATAAGTAAAAAGTGGGATGGAAAGGTACGTGAGAAAAGTCCAGTGTTTTGGAAGTTTTTTTGGCCAAAATAAATAAAATATTGCTCCAGTACAAACATAGGGTTTATTTTTCTTCGTATGGTGATATCAACATTTCCTAAATATCCAGCATGAGCATAGCGACATTGAATGATACATTTTTTAAATGAAGAGAAATAGTTGTCATTAAATTCCAGGACACCCTCGACAGATATTTAAGAAATTTTGAGGTCACCGTGTGAACAAAATAATTAAACTCTATGTTTGCACTAGAGCAATATTTTATTTATATTGGCCAAAGAAAGGTTTTACCATAAAAAGTGAAAAAATACTGGTCTTTTCTTCCATCCCTTCTTAAGCAGTGCCAATGGTATTGGGTGTTTTTTTCATCCTGTGAGGGACTTCGATCATATCTTGTGAGAAAAATGCATATTTACTAGAAATAATCCACCTCATCATGTATTATTAAATTAGCTGGTGTGGATTGTGGGTAATCCAAACGAGGATTAAGATACGTAGTTCGTAATACATTTGATTAGTTCTATTGGATTAAATCAAATTAAATACATTTTTATTAATTCCATAGGATTTTATTTATCTATTGAGGTACATTAAATTTTTCATAAGAAGGGCCTTTTAGAAAATATATAGGCCTACTTATTATTTAAAGGCTTAAAACTGGCAACATTTTAGTAAATTACTTGTGTTATTTTTTAGGTATTGATTGATACTATCTATCAAAAGTGACAGCTGAAGATCACATGTACTTACGAATGAAAACGTGAAAGTTTATCTAGTATTTCTTATAACTCTCAATTGTACTTTATCAAGCTTTCACTTTTTTAATCAAAGATGTTTGATCTAAGATATTTGTGTTCGTATATAGAGAATCTAAGCCATGCAATTACTTTCTTACCCCACTAGAGATTGAATCTAGGTCCACCGGACTCGTAAACGGCCATCTATAGCCACTCAAGAATACAATACACAAGTTGCCCATAATATATTTAAATAACACCTTTGTCTGCACGCGTGAGCACACGAATTAAGATGTCAGTCACTTGGAGTACAGTCGACCACTGAGGAGAAGGCCGCGATTCAAATTTCATCCATGTGTACTGGGGAAGTTTTTATAGAGTAACCCGCCTCGGTGGCGTAGTTGGCTAACGCGCTAGTAGTGTTGAGCTCGACTGCCGAGGACGGGGAGATCGAGGTTCGAATCTCGGTCGGGTGAACTGGGGGTGGTTTTGGGGGGGGGTTCCTAAATGGTTTTCCACTCTCCCTCCACGCAAATGCGGGTTACATCCTCTAAATTCAACCCTCCCAATTCCTAATCCATTAGGGTAATTAATTCTTAAGCGTATAACCCGAACGGGTAGTAAGACGCGGTGCTAAATAATAATAAATAATATAATAATAATATAATAATTTATAGAGTATTTCTCCACTCTCTATCTATACACACATATATATATATATACATTTATAATAAATTAAATTAATAATAAAGTGCAGTCATGACTTTTGAAAACAAATATTTGTTTTTACTCATTCGTCGTTTCACATCTGCCACAGCGGGTTTCCATTTAATTTTCCTCCAGGATACTGTGAGGACTACATTTTCAGCGGGCTGCCAGTTGGACCACACCAGTGTAATTCATCAAGGTGTTTACATATAGATACATTTCTTCTAAATTATATCTTTCTCATCCCAATCCTCTTATCGAAATATTATCGTTTACCTTTGAAACAAACGTGTACCATGGCGCGGTAGAAAAAAATATTTCTTTTTCGTATTCATACTTCAAGTCATGTTATTTGCAACTGTCATTTTTGATATATATTATCAACACCTATACAATATTACTCAGAATGTAATAGAATGTTATCATCGTTGTAGAAAAAACAAATGGTGCACCGCACAGACTTTCTCCCGCTTTTTTCTTAAAATAAACTCGTAAGATTTGTGAAACTAAATAATATATCTCTACATTTTTGTAGAAAAACCACACCAAATATTATAAATGAAAAATATACACTCTTACTTACTCTATGGCATTAGGAACTAAGAACAATGCAACAAATAAATTGAGAAATAACTTTGTCCACCAAAGAGCATCATATAGTTGCGGAGAAATGATGAAAATTGGAAAATTTCCCTTGTCTAAGGTACCCACAAAGTCATTTTCATAAGAAAATGATGATTTCTATCTTGTTTATAGTGATAGTGTTTGGGTATAAAATTTAATCATAATCGTTAAAGAAAATTTCGAATTTTTTTTTTTGCACTTCAGTAAATTATCCTTAATTTTAGGGTTAAATGTATAATAAGAAAAATCCCTTGTAGGGAGCTTATGAAAACCCCAGTTACCAAGATTTAGTGCAATCGGTAGAATAGTTTAGGCTCTAGCCTGAGATACAGACGGACAGACAGGCGGACAGACATACAGACAGATGGCATTGCGAAAACAACTTTTTGATTTCAGGGGGCCATGAAACGTTGAAATTTATCAAAATCTTGAGTTCGATTTTTTTGTCGATCATAATACTTTCTCTCCGCGGTGTCGATAGAAAGTAAAAACAATGTGTCTGTATTTTTTACAAGTTTCTTCCTACTGAATTACTACTTTAGAAACACAAGAGTACACAAAAGGTTACCGTACTTGAAATGTCTGGTGGAGGGAATCTTGGATTGAAAGAACCCGATCATATTTTTGGAGTCTTCTAGAATACCTTAAATTAAATTATAGATATAGTTTAAACCGTATCAACACTGCAGCTAGATCTAGCCATGTTAATTGTATTACCATTTAGTTTCGTCTGTGATATCGGTCTAAAGGCTTTAAACGACCACACGTTCAAATATTCGTCCTCATTTCCCTGGCCTTTGAACCTCTCTCTCTCTCTTAATATTCTCCCTCTCCTTCCCTCAAAACACTCACAAAACAGTGGTTAACGAAATAGTTTCCGCAGTTTCTGGAAAGCCAGCCCAGCTCTACCTTTGATGTAGTCAACTTGACCATTCATTCCCAGTGGTTTGTAAAACCGACAAACATAACCTCAAATGAGGATCTAATTCGCGTTCCCACGCGGTGCAAAAGAGAGGGGGGGGGGTGAGGGAGGAACAGTAGAGAGGGAAGGCACTAATAATTTTAGACAAGCTGTGTCGATGTTGTTTAGAGGAGCAGAATTTAGTAGTTGGAACTTGTGAAACCGTGAAACCCTAAAGCCCACAGAAGGTGGAGGAACTTGATGAACAAGGCGAGGTTCCAGAGGGTAACTGAAATGGAATTATGTACACCTATGGGCATTAAAACTGGCACCGCCATCAATAAAACAACACACTATTAATATTAATTTATTAATTTGTATAGCATAGATAGTATATATTTTTATATTTAAAAAAAATCATAATTGAAAAAAAAAACTATATCTCATATACATTTTAGTGAAACTTGTCTGAAATCAATCAGATATGTTTTATCAAGTGGTGCGTAACCAACATTTTATAATGGAATATTAATTTTATTGTTAGCACCGCGTCTTAATACCCATTCAGGCTATACGCTTATGTACTAATTACACTATTGGTTTTTAGGGATTAGGAAGGATCTATTTATACGAAGTGTACCCACATTTGCTTGGAGGGAGAGTGGAAAAACACTGAGGAAAAACCACCTTCAGTACAATTGAACGAGATTTGAACCTTGATCTCCCTGACATCGGCATTCTAGTCTACTGCGAGAATGGCGTGTTAGACAACGCAGCCACCGAAGTGTGTCTATAATGGGATAAAATGACTTAAATTTGGTCAAGCAATGTATATTTATTGATTAAATAGCCAATCTATCAAATTTGCTATTTACGGTTATGGCCACATCTAAATATCCTAGTCTTTAAATTTTAATTTACCGCTGCTCAGGGGGTGCCCGAACGTACTAATAGTACATCCATCCTTTCCGTGGAGGTTCCTTCCATGTCCTAATGAGATTAGATGATGTTGATAGTGAATATGAAGGTGTGGAATCAGTGGAAGCACTTAACTCTAACTTAATATTAACCAACCAAAGCCTGGTGACCGTTCGGGTAGTTTCCCTTTTGGGAAAAAAATACTCAAGGTATTTTAAGGGTGGTTTTTATTTACGACAGATGGTAAAACATTCAAAATTCTTCAAAATTGACCTTGAATTATGAGTTCAAACTTGCTATCTGGGAATAGTTTTTTTATGATGAATAAGAATATTTTTTATTTTCATACATTACAAATAATATTGTAGGCTAGTTTGCGAATAGCTTCTTTTTGAAAATTTGAATTTTTTTAAAATAATTTTTTAACGTGGTTTGAAATGTAGTTATATAAAGTGTGTTAACAAGATAATGTGTTTTTCATAAAGAAAACTTAATTAAGAGTATTTTACTGAAAATTTATTTTTGAAAATGTTCTTCTGATCTATAATAGACCTACATAATATGTGAAAATGTGTGCGATTGTTTCGTACTATTTATTTTAAAAACAATTCACATCACATGTATGGAAATTAGTATTAAAATCACTTACCTTATTATTTTATAAAGATTCCGACTGGAAAGGTTATGCATGTCTATGACAAAACTCATAGCTCTGAGAATGTTCTAAGTCCGAAAAACTTAGCTGTTATTAGGAGCATGTTTTAATTGATGAACATTATGGTTCGACTAAACATCGATTGTGACATTAAAATGTTTCAGAGATAGATATTTTAAGACGATTCAAGCCTCGAAGATCTTTTTTATTTAATCCTTTTGTATTTGTCTTTTAATTTAAAAAAAGTAGTAGTACTAATTCAAATATTTTTCAAGCATTTAATCATTTTATGAATAAATTGCTTAGCTAAATGTATTCACACTCTTCCTCAGCGTAAATGTCGGTATACATTCCTATAAATGACAAATTCCTAATCCCTTCTCCACTATTGTAAATATCTAGCTGCCTAGACAGGAAGGAAGACGCGGTACACTAGAGGCCTGGTTGGAATCCAAAACTTTGCTCAATGAGTAAATATCTCTAAAAAATAATGATAGGCCTAGACTACAATAATAGAACATATAATTTTTTATTTGTCACTTCCCTCTCAATTTTTTTTCTGTGAGGATAAGAGTTAAAACCATCTGTGACAATAGAACCTCATTTGAAAGTGGGCAGTTGACCGGATATCCATTGGCTCAGAGTTGAACATTACAATTAAAAAAACTCTTGAACTGAGTTAATTTTACTGATTCACAACCTTAAAATAAAAATTGTTATTTAAATGATAAATAAAAACTATGGGATGTAAAAAAATAGCTCAAAATATTTAGTTTAAACTGAATTAATATTTTATTTTTTAAATTAAATTAATTATCGAGTATATGTTCTGATTTATGTGCTCATTTATAGGTTTACTTGGATAAAGGGTTCCAGAAATTCTTAAAAGCTGCATTACAGTAATAGTTTTTGGAGTTATTCCAGCGAATTTACAAACAGTGACATTGGTTTTTTTTTTCGATTCATCTTAATAATTGTCTGAACTATACGCATTTCTAAATAAACTTTTGGTGTGGGAATTAAGAAATAATAATTTACGTGGGGAGAGAGGGTAAAAGAGGTTAGGAAAAACACACCCTCTATACACGGGTCTGGGGTTCGACTCTAGGCTAACAGATTCTTAGGCCAACTGACTTTTACACTAGTGACCTGGTGGTCTAGGGGTAAGGTGTCAAACTTCTGTGCTAGAGGTCCGGGGTTCAATCCCCAGTCCCGGCACAGATTTATCTGAATGCCAAACCCTTCCTTCACCTCTGACAAAACGTGTATTAATCACAACTTGTGAATGCGAGGAATGCCAGGTCTCCAACGTGGTTCGGATTCCACGTTTAAACTGTAGGTCCTCCATTTCATCTCACAATCACCCTACCATTGCACATTAGCGTAAGTGCGTATAACCCGAACGGGTAGTAAGAATCGGTGCTAATAATAATAATAATAATAATAATAATAACTGACTTACGCCAAACTACTTTAGGTCTACTGCCGCATCCCCGATTAGAAACAACTATATATCTACTTACCTGATATGGTGACGTTTATTATAATATAGAATTATGATTACAAAAATAAGCTATATTTATGGAAGGTTTTCCTCGAAAGGCGTGCCATTTGGATAATATCTAATAGGCCTAACTATATTGTATATTTAAGTGTACCTTTTTATTTGACAATGAACAGAATCCATACAAGCAGTATTGATTATATTATTTATCATTGGACCTACTTTGGTTGTGTTTTGCTGGTACCTTTCATTATATTTAATTTTGGTTCAAGAAGGATGTTCAATGTGTAAAATTTTCTATACTTTTATTTGGCAAAATCAATTTTCAAAATTGTCACTCTAGAAGGAAAATCATTTCCCGAACAATGAGTAGAACTTTATCATAAATTAAAATAGCAAACATTTGAAGGTATTTTTGAGTGGTTTAATCATCGTTAATATCCCACAAATGGTTGCCCATTAGCGATGTACTTGTTTGTACTAAGTGGACCAAAATGGAAACAAAAAAAGTGTGAAACTTACTCCATCATTCATTTCAAAGAAAGTTAAAGAAATGTTTAATCTGATTGCCTCTATTTGGACGTAATACAACATTCGTTTCAAAGTTTACCCAGGGAAATCAAAGAGATAAAGGTTACTGCATGTATTGTTAAAATACAACTTCAAATGCCTTTATAAATAGGGGCATGCCTTTTAGGGAAGTACTCAGAAATGTTATTGGTAAATACATATTAATAGTCAAAGAATATTTCCCACTTACAATTCTCCGAACATTTAGAAATTAAATCCAACTTAAAGAAACAGCAGTTCACAGCCACACTGAAATTATTACTTCTTCTATATTTGATATCCAATTGAGTTAAATGGGAGAATTAATGAAAAGAGTTTCGTGAGATTGGTTGAAAAGTGACTCACCCCACGACTCTTGTTGGAATGGTGCATGGAATTGGTTACATACTCCCAAGTATATACAAAGTTTATAATGCGCAGCTAGTTTCTGAAAATTTGAATGATTTTTTTAAAATTTCAGTAGTAAATAATATTATTTATTATCATCATAAGAAAAATAATGTTTCTAGAAACGATCTTCTTCAGCTTTTGATTCTATCAAAAATTAATAAGAAAACCATTTATGAAGCTTCTTCCAGAAAGAACGATTCACAGACATGTGGAAACCACTCAGATGATTCTATTGGTAGGTAAATGAATAAAGGTATTTTCAAATTAATATTGCATTTAATTTAATGCTATTAATATCGTAATCAAAGCGATAAGTTTGGAGATAAGATGAGATGAGATGATACTTTTTAATACATTGGATCGTTTTGCCCCCCAAAATATGAAACTCCGGTTATGTACTTAGAGACTTTTAGTGTGTTAGATAGGAATACCTACTTAATATTTTGGGTCAATAATTGACTTGCAACGAATTTGTTTAGGGCATCTTTGAAACGTTGTCTAATATTAGGATATTAGATTTCATATCAACTTGTATAAATGTCTGATTGACTCTGGTCAAACTTCTCACCATAAACTATAATTAATCGTCTATTAAAAAGTGTGTAACAAATCTTATGATAAAATTCAACATCATCAAACCTGAAGTATTAGTGAAATTAAAACTGGTATATTTTTAAAACCAGCATCTATATTAATATTTATCTGAACATGTATTTACCTGCCGAACAAGTAAGATTATCTGAAACTTCCTTTGACTATAATAACGGACATAAATATAACTTGTTTGATTTTATGAATAAAACTATCCTGAATGACTTCAAGGTTGGGCTGGCGAATATCTTGTCCAAATTCAATGTCCAGGTGTGTAATAAGATAGTAATCCCTCTCCGTTTTGAACCCAAGACAGCGGTTTTTCTTTCCATACCAAGCGTCTGGCTCAATATTAGATGATGATAAATCCATATGTGTTTTGTGTGGCCTACCTATATGGACACTGTTTGAATCAATTTATTTGTTTGTTTCTTCTATGTATTTTACTCATTTTTGGGTCAGGTAATGGAATGGTCTCAATTTATCAATAATATTCAATTATATTATGATGGTACCTTAATATTTTGTGAAAAGTCTAACATTAAAGGCAGATCACGTAATTTTATTGTTAAAAGATTTTTTTTTTTTTACAAAATTCATATAGATGTGAATGAGAGGGACTGGAAATTGGATACAGCTGGGTAAATTGTTAAAAGTAAATGCATTTTAGTTTATATTTAGCTGTGAGATTCTAGTGTGCTTTTACGTGTAATGAGAGAGAGAGAAGTCGCTAATGTTCTCTACGCTAGCCCGATCAGATATTGTAGCTGAATATGTGACCCAGAATGGAAATCACTCTGGTATATATTCAATGGTCGATTTTACTCATGATTATCTGAGTTTCAAAGTAAATTTATTCACTTGACTTGTTAGATGTTTATGATAGCGACGAAAACTTGCAATAGTGTTTATTTGATTAATTTGTTTAATTGTTTAATTAATTTATGAGTTGGAAACACTGCTCCATTGAAGTGAGTCGATGTTAAGTTGGTTTATGTGTTCCACGAATTTTGATTTGTTGAATTTAAGTTTTGAGATTAGTTTGTTTTATGTGCTTTGCGACCAACTACCTAACCGGACTATACGAGTAGTTGAACTAACTGGGTAGGGATGAAGACGGTATATAAAAAAGGTATATGAAACCTTAGCTAGAGGTGGCCAACCCGTGACAAGCAAAGGAAATCTAAATGACACGCTTAAAGCCACCGTAGTTAAAATAGAATAGCCATAAAAAATATGATAATGTCAAACATATGGACGGCCTAATTAGGCCAACTTAATATTAAAAACTGTTAATTACTTCTAGTACTTTGTTGTACTAATACTGCCATCATTAATAAAACACAATAAGACAGGTACGAGATATGTTATCTGTACTACTTCGCTATTAATATTTATGAAAATGATTTAGGACTATGTCATAAATATATGTTTTTAAATAGGTTTTGTTGAGTTTTCATTATATTTTTTTAGTATTAAGTAAACATTAATAAGACCAAAAATTATCCCTATCCCATTTAGGAATTAAAGAAGTATTACGATAAAACATGTTTACATTTTTTTTTGGCAGTGGGTTGCTAAGGCTAGTTTATAAGGTTTGGAAGGGAGTGGCCCTCTCAACATTATATACCTAAATATTGGCAGGACAAAAAAATAATTTGGCCAGCCTAGCCTAAGCCAAAAATATTCCTCTTCTCTTTACATCCTAAGGGCCAGTTTCATAGTCAGATTTAGTACGCCTAAAGTGCGAGTCGATACTAAATACAGGACGACACCTACCTAGACCAAAATGGAATGGGCCAGTTTCGCATATGAAACTGGCCCGTTCCATTCAATTTCAGGTAGGTGACGTCTTGTATTTAGTATAACGCCGCACTTGAGGTGTACTAAATGTGACTATGAAACTGGCCCTAACTCTTAACCAATCCAAGGTCATTAGATGAGCAGTGTGGGTATTAATAATATGAAAAAACATGTTCATAAAAATTAGACGAAAAACTATTATAAAAAGTGAAGGTGTGGAAGGGTATATGAGTGCGTCAGGTGGGATATAAACCCAGCCTTCTGAGTCAAAATTGAGCACCACTATGACTAACAAGCAGATGTGAATAGAATATATTTGAGGATACCACACCAACATTTATCAGAAGAGAGCATGTGAAAGGAGAACGTGTTATTTTGGTGTTCAAACTCGAGTATGCCTGCGCACACCAAACCCTATATAGTCATATATCACATTCAGGGGTCAACAAACAATCGATTGCAATCGACCGGTCGATCTCGTGACAATTTTTTAGTCGATCACGTGAGAAAGCTACAACGTTTCTAAAAGTTTATATTTCTTTCTTTCTTCTAAACTCACAAATATATCAAGTATTTTAAATAATATTCAGGACCAAAATAACCTTGGCCGTCGATAGTTGATACTATTTTAATAAAATGAAATGTACATTTAATTTATTATATATTTGATCTAGAATGGTGAGTACATAATTATTTGAGGAAAGGATGAATTTTAGGTATAAATATTAGAAAAAATTATAGCTAAGAAATGGTGGGTTTGATAAGCTTTTAAGTCCATCGGGGCTCAAATTTTTTGCCGACCTCTGATCTAATTAAAGAGACAATGTCTATCAAGATTTGTCAGCATAATGGTCCTACTTCAAAAAGGGATTGGGTAGGGTTGAAATGAACTAAAACTAATCCGGAAATGCAGTTATGATGACTGGTATACAAAACGAAATATTAATATTTTCTTCCTTCTAGAAAACACCCACGCTCCACAGATTGATCAAGAGATGAAAAGAAGTGAGGGGGTGGTGTTGGTGGTGTTAGCCACGTCACACTTACTGTAAGGGTGCCATCCCTAGAATTGGGTCGACGACACCAGTGCTTAGGAGGTGTCACATAATCTACCTACAGGAAGGTAGGGCGTGGAGAACAAGACAGAGATGGAAATATTAGCCTTTCCCCTCTAGGATCGTGGCCAAATACCACAAGATTAGTCGGAAAAGGTTAAAACACAGATAAAAAGGTGGAGTATACGCCATCTACTAGTTAGAATCTTTCTTTTTAAGAAACGTGCTAGTGTCAGCCCCTATTATTAAGGATTAAATATTTTTACTTTCTCTCTATCTTACAGGTAGAGAAAGTATGGTGATCGTCAAAAAAATCGAACTCGAGATTTTGATGAATCTTGACGTTTCATGACTCCCTGAAATCGAAAAAGTGGTTTTTGGATTTCCGTCTGACTGTCTCTCTGTCTGTCTGTCTGTACCTCCAACTAGAGCCTAAACTATTTTACCAATTGTGCTGAAACTTGATATCTAGGGTTTTCATAGGGTTGCCCCGAAGAGTTTTTGGAATTGGATATCTACCCCTAAAATTAAGGGTAGTTTACTGA
>CABFWO010002995.1:86594-100432 GCA_902155825.1 Timema genevievae | reverse complement strand
GCAGAAGTTAGGTCGCTCTTCCACGTCGCCTCCAATCACGGACAAATGGGGTAAGGTTCAACCATCGATATAGCAGTTGTGCATTTCATTGACCATCCGATGCTACAGGTTCAACAGACAAACAGACAGACGGCATTGCAATAACCACTTTTTAGGGTTCGGGGGGTCATGAAACGTCGACATCCATTAATATCTCAGGATATTTTTTTACGGTTGCAGTACTTTACCTTTGGTAGTTCTAGTCTCCATAATGGCCTACGGGCCAATGCATGGGCTCAACAACCGAAGAACGTAAGAGGTCAAAAGGAAGGTCAGGAGCCTTCAGAGGAGTGCACTTTTGAGGCTCTCTTGTGCTTACAAGACTGTAGTAACGGATCCGGTGTGCGTAACCCTTGGTAACTGTTCACTCGACTTAGAATTCAGGAAGAGAGAGGCAATATATTGGTTGAGGAAAGGAGATCTGGGAAAGTTGGTGGAGCTAATCCAGGAGGGTATAACGAATGGATTACAGGAGAAAAATAGATTTATAGATGAGTAGTAGATAGATTGGGAGAACAGATTAAATGATAGAAGGACCTACCAGTTATTCCTATGTGTTGTAGAATGGATTAAAATGGATTTCTTGCAGCCCTCTCCATGACTGTTTCATTACATTACCGGCCACGGACCATATAGGGCTGCTCTCTTTGAAAGACAACTAACGGACACAGGACCTTGTGATTGCGAAAGGGAGGCGACGCTGGAGCACGTGGTGCTAGAGTGCATATTTTTGGCTGTGGACAGGTAGATGCTGCCAGTCCCGTTGAAATCGAGTGCTATTTACAACATACTGCGCGATGTGAATCGGTGGAGTCTCCTAGACGCAATTGCGGATGACGTTTCTTAAAGGGATAGAAACAGATATGTATCAGATATAAAATAGTAGACGGAATATATGGGACAACGAGGCATACGACAGATAAATGGACAGGACTGATGATGAGAGTGACGCTACTGGAAGTAGGGACTCTACATTGGACGTAGATGACATATACAAAACTGGTATAGAGACAATTCAACTTACAAGGCTAAGATGTTGCTTGCTGGCAGGTTAGAGTGGGATGGGGGAACTCTTGGTTTTTCGGAGCCGAGCTGAGGGAAAGCGCCCTGTGGATTCCAGTAGCGTGAGCCGCTGAAGAACCAGGAAGAGCCAAAATACCAGCTGGGAAGTCTCTTATAGGAGTGATGTCGTCTAAGACGGAAGAACTAGCCCCTCAATCACATTGTCCGGCCCACTTGTAAACAAGTATGTATGCTGGGCTGGAGCTGTCAGGCATCTGGTTGTTCAACCAGTCGCTCAGACGGCTGCTTTCAGCTCAGAAGATGCGACCTGGATTAACATTAGAAGAGCCTTCAGCCGCCGAGAGTAAAGGAAATTGTAAATGAGTTTAAGTAAGTTTTTGAACCATACAGGTGGTGGTTTAGGCTGGAAGTAGGTGGAGAAAAATCTCTGATAGAGTGCCTCCCCAGGTGGTGGATAGGGAGATGCTCACCACCACTGGAGCTTTCGCTGACTCTGGGACGAGTAAATCCAGAGATCAGTGGGACAGCCAGTGGTGGAGAGTATCGGGGGCGTAAAATACCTGGAGTGGACAGCTAGTAGGACAAAAACTATATAGTAGGATTATAAGGACAGTTAGATTATGTGAAAATTAAATAATTTAATTATTGTTTAATAATATGATAGTGTATAATAGATGATTTAAACAAAAATATGTAAGTAGATTTACGTCCCGAACTACTCTCTAGATGTCGGGATGGATAAAACTTAAATATAAAAATACTTTACCTTTAGTGTTTGCGTATAGCTTGAACATTTTTGGTTTTATAAAAATCTGTTTCAAATAAAAGATTTTTAATATTAATAGACTTACATATTAGCAATGATAAGTAATTTAATATCTGAAAGAGTTATGGAGATATGATAAATAAATGGTACGGAACTCTGCAAGGACTTTCTCGCTCTATTGTTTAGAAATGGAGATATTTACTCAAAGCTCAACATAAACATATTTTGACTACCGGATTTAAATTTTACGATTTTGTTTTAAGGAATTAACGTCCTCAATAGCATATTTAAACCAAAAAAAAGATGATATATATTAGGTCTACAAGGGTCAATACTTTGTATTAAAATTTTGACTTCCGGTTAAAGTTTTCAGCTTTTAGTAGGGGTTGCAAATCTTATGTTTTTCGAATTTTTATTAAATTCCTCATTTATAAATTTATACAAATAAAAACGGTATTGATGATTAATAGAGATCATTGCTGTACAAACATTTCCCCTAAGACGTTAAAGAAAATATAATATAAATTTTTTGAGAGACTTAGGCTTACTTATCTACTTTCTCTCTGGGATTAGAAAATTATTGCGTTAAAACTTAAGAGTAGTTGGGGTGGAGTGCAAAAACTGGCTCTGATTGGTTGGTCGGACCACGCCCCCTCACTCTCTGATTGTCTGTTGGCATTCTCGCCCTCCCCTCCCTCTAACCCCTCCCTCCCTCCCACTGATCCATTTCCAATCTTCCAAACATGTTGGTTCTTGTCGAAATTTGTTTGTTTCTTTCCCCATAAGTTTTTATGTGTGATCTATGGTTTTTATATTGATATTTTATGTGTGCTCAATGGTTTTATTATGCCTGGGTAGGATTGGGACGGGTGTTGGAGTTTATTTTTCATTTATTGGCGTGCGGCAGCACTAATATCTCCTTATGGCAGCGTAGCGTAGAATGAGACCAGCTGGCAGTAGCTCGCCGCCCTTTTACTTCCCGGAAGACACAGCACGAACCTTTCCCGACGGTTGCTTAGCGTAGGGTGTGAGAAATGGTTCCCCTGCTTTGAGACCACTTTCACTCACTACCCCTCCTTCAAGACATGTGTCGCACCCCCCTATATAGTAATGGGGTTTCCCTGTGTCACAACCCCCTATGTGGTAATGGATTTTCCTTGATGAGTGGCGCCAGTTTTGTGGATAGACAATACAAGTTGAGGCAAGAATAGATCACGACACTGAATGATGTCGCAATGGGTTTTACCTGATGACTGGCACCAGTTTGTCGGCTCGACAAGATAAGTCGAGACAAGAATATATCAGGACCCTGAATGATGTCGTAATCCCCCATCTGTGTGGTAATGGATATTTCCTACAACAAGAAAACATTGACACAATTCTAGCCTCGGAATGCTCATTTATGGGCCTCTTTCCCCAACATAAGAGTCTACTAAAATTGGTTGTATGGTATCGTCCGTCGATATCCATGAATGTTAGTATTATGCATGGGGATGATTAAGATAATAATAATCTAGTACCACGTCTTACTACCCGTTCGGGTTATATGGTTAAGTACTTATTACACTAATGGATTAGGAATTGGGATGGTTTAATTTAGAGGAAGTGAACCCGCCTTTGTGTTGAGGAAGAGTGGAAAACGATTTAAGAAAAACCACCCCAGTTCACCCGACAAAGATTCGAACCTTGATCTCCCCGTCTTTGGAGGTCTAGCTCAACACGACTGGCACGTTAGACAACTATATTACCGATTCGGGTGATGATTAAAAAATACCTACAGTTTACACGGCGGGAATTAGATTTCCCCCCCCAGAATTAGATGAGCCTGACATTTAGACGACGTGCACACCGGGATTCGAGCCTCTATATCTTTAGCACAACTAATGTCTCTTAGAACGGTCGTACTTCCTGTACCCCACTATTTTGTCGATCGACCAGATTTATCTAGACCAGGTAGAATGTGTACCCGCATTTGCTTCAAACATCGATCACTGTTATCAGCCGTCTAGTGACGCCTTGGACCCTGCGACCATTGATGCAAGTCAACAAATTTAGACGGCGTGCACACCAGGATTCGAAAATCGATATCTTTAGCACCACTTTTGTCTGTTAAGACCACCGTACTTTCTGCACCCCTTTTGTCGGTTAAACTGATTTTTCAGGACCAGGTATAATGTGTACCCACATTTACTTCAAACATTGATCAATCATGTCACCGGCCGTCTAGTGATGCCTTAGACCATTCAACCATCGATGCAAGTATACAAAATCTATTATAAAATGCACTGTGATGGTAGATTGCTACCCAAGGATAAAGAGAAAAAACCACTGTTTTATTCCTCGAGAGACTTATAACAACAGAAAATATAATTTAATGTTCTCACCTATATTTTGTTGAAATGACATAATTCTTACATGAATTCATAGTTAATATTGAATTGAGTTCGCCAATATATTTTGACGAAATATTATATAACTACATAAATTAATAAGTAATATCAGGGCTGAGGAAGATATAATATGTACCCGCATTTGTGATAAGGCAAAGTGACAAGGTCGACCTGGATTCAATACGCCCCCTACCTCCCTCATTATAGCCACGAAGTTAAGCTTATCGGTATTTAGAACTGCGTCTTACTACCCGTCAATGAAACAAGCCGTGGACGATAAAGTAGGAAACAACCTTAGTACACGCACGACAGGGATTCGAAATAAGCTCTTCAGGCAAGTGTGAGATAAGAGCTGATTATGACCGGCCAAAATGTGTAACAGCATTTACCAGGGTTTGAAATGTGAAGTAATTAGCTTTCTTACCCTCTAAAGGACTTGAAATCTTACTACACAGGGCGAGATGTGTACCCATATTTGCACGTCATTGACACCTGAACACGAGTGGGAATCGAACACTCGAACACCATCTGGATATCTTTACCCAAATGAGAGAAACAGAATAATAAATTTAGTGATGTACCGTCATTTTCGCTGGTTTTATGTAAAAACAGTCAAAGTTATTATTTATGCTTACTCCTGCTAGATATCATTGACTGAAATTGAACCCGGAACTTTTGGTGTAACAATATAGGCTTTGTTTTAGAGTTTGTCGACCTTGCAGGGACTCGAAACCACATACATCCTCCCGTAACATGGTGAGATGTGTACCCTCATTTGTGCTTCTGTAAAAATTAATACGACCGACTGTCATCAGATACCCCTAGCCAGCACCGGAGAAAGGCGTCCATCCTCAGTGGAAGATTTAGCGCGAATGAAAGATAACGTTATATAGATTCCTATTTACTTGGATCGGGCAAACCCCGATGCGGAAACATTATTATCGACTAATAAAAAGCCGCTACCTTTAAATGTGGCACACCCCCATTGAAGCGTCTATAAATAGAACTTGAAATCAATACATTCGGTCAATATGATTAATAATAGCGGCTGGTAAACATCATAATGAGTTTCGACACTCTGGAAAATTGGATAAATTCTGGTATATTTGTAAAGTTACAAGGGTGTAATGTTACATCTAAGCCCCACCCCTACCCGATGCTGCTGAACGGTCATACGTATTCATATTACCCACTCGAAGAAAATATCATCCGATGAATACTACCCGCTCCTTGAAACGTCAGTAAATAGTCAATTCACCTACAATAGTAAGCTTCTCTATTGTAGTTCATAATATAACCAAGCCATATAAAAACAATATCTTTCTATACCATCCACTTTCAACTTCTACAAGGAATTCTGTTAGCGTACGTACCCTCTGGATATGCTGGCTTGAACGACCAAGAATCCTAGCTGGCTGCAAAAGTCCTAAGTCGGCGAGTGGGGCAACTTTGTTGAGTGCATACGCCCTAGATGTGAATACCGGACCGACACGAAAGCAACTGACGAGCAAATTTCTACTAATCATGAGCGAGGTGGAGATAGACATAGCTGACTTCTTCCGGATAATCTCTACAACCATCTACTGACCTCTGACGTCACTGACCAATCAATCAGAGAAGATTCAAAATACATTGCAAGAAACCGTCTGGTGGAGCGGCGTGACCAACCAGAGACCTTCAAGCTGGATGACCCAAGAAGATGGCATGATCGCCACCCCCTTTACGTCACCGACCGAGTGGTGAACTAATTCCCCCCTTTTTGTGCCTACGCAGTTAGATCACTATAAAACATGTAACTTTGCAAAATAAGAATGACTTTTGAACCCGTCACCATGAGGGACGGACTTCTGTATAGTACATAAACCAATGACTTTTAAATTTGCCACCCTCGAGTATGGACTTCAACAATATATAGTACGACCTTTGACTTGCCATCACCCGGGATGGAACTATTCTTAACCTACAGATTGACACCGCCAGAATGGATCTCTGCTATTGTATTGTGAAACTTAAAAACTCGTCACCATGTTAGATGGACGGTACTAATTGTTCTATATCGTCTGGAGACGATTTCCTGGAACAATGGACTCAGTAAATAGGGAAGTTATCACACTCTGTAAATATTCGTCGTTAGGATTTTGGAACTTTAACAGTTGAACTTAATAGTATTATTTTGGATATTATCGGGGTTATATGATGATAGTATTGCTGTTGTGTAGTCATGTTAGATTCTTAAAGGAATTGACGAATCTACTATATTGCTTATTTGATTTCCCATTGTATTCTAATTATTGTCTAAAGTAAATTAGACTGTTCGTTGTTTATTATCAAACGTTCATCAATATCAAATCAATAGTTTATCTTAGTTCGTGTTCGATTGATGACGGTTCAAACAGTCCCGCGTGAGATATCATTAGGTTTGATATGGGTAACTCACGTGTTATGTAACGCCATTTATAATGTTTATTGTATATTTGTTTATATTACTCGGATGTACTTTCTGTTATCTTAATGTTAGATTTATTCAAGACATTAACAGTAAAACTGTGAGGCTTACTCTTTAAGTTAACTAGAGAAAGTCATTATGTTTATTTTGTCCGTATTGTTGGGACACTTTCGTATCCATTTCGATTGGTTCATAAAGCCTTTTACTACTGATATTATTATTATTATTATTTATTTTGTTTATTCTGGAAGAGTTGAAACAAACTTAAAATGGTAAAGATAACTATTATGTTTTCCAGCGATCAATGTTTCCATTTTGCTACTAGGATGGTCAAGGCCACCTTATTAATTGTCTGCTGTTTTGATTAAATTAAATTGCTATTTACATTTAATTCTCAGTGCGCTTGCTTTCTTATTTATTATTTTATGTCCTTTAGAATATATCATCTTTTCCTTGTAGTATTTTATTTAGTGGTCTATTACTACGAGGTAGATAGAGAGGGTGTAAAAGTTTTAAAATTGTTTTGTATATTTTAATGGTCATTATTTTGCTTATTACGTCTATGGTGTACAATGATATTTGTTCCTTTGATAGACTGTCAAGAAGACGCACTCCCGATGCTCACAACGTCGGTAGCGCCGGATAGCCTGGACCCTTTAGCACTTTTTAGTGAGGAAGGAATTCTCCTGGCGGATGGCGACTGGTCCATTGGTAACTAGCTTCCTGCTATAGATTTAGTGAATTGGCAGTGTTTTTATTCCCATGATAATATTTAATATGTGTTTATTAAATTTCACACTTCTGGGATAGATATTATTTAGACACTGGCCTGAGGGACCAAGTGGTGCCAGCAGAAGGTATAGCGGCGTGTGTGCAAGCACTGACCCTCGAAGGCGGTGAAGTGATGGAGTCAGTACCTGAAAAGAGAGAGAAAATTATAACTATCGCTTTAGCCGTGTTCGCAATGTGTTGGATCAAATTCAACCGTCAACTTAGCGCATTCGATGCATGTCTGTATAATAAACTATTGGTACAGGGTTCGATTCCTGACATGGCTAAAAAATGTTGGTCTGATAAATTAACAGACAGTGGGCCGGATTTGTGGATGTCCTAGTATTTAAGTTATTCGCATTTTATGCATAAAAAATTGACCCGAGCTTTAGACTGGAAAACAGTAACAGATTTAAATTAAATTATAATATTCAATGAAAAGATTGCTTTTTTATTATAAAATTAAATTATTTCTACAATTAGAAAAATTAATTCTGACAATTAAAAATTACTTTCTTCTAATTTTACCAATTTGTGTTAAGACCTGTTTTCCCCAATACTTTATTTAAAACTAGATTTCTATAGTCATTAGCGCTGTGTGGTAAACTTGCTTACTTATTGAAATAACAGATAGCATTTGCATGCAATTTAGAGCCGAAAAAAGTTAATCTCGCTCTGCTGTAATGTAGATTTAGTGTTTGAATAAGGATATTTTTAAATGTATTCAAATATATACCCGCATAATAAGCAACCGGTGAAATTATATTGTTGCTTTAGCAGATTATTAAAAAGAGTGAAAACCCTATATATTGGTTTGATGAGCCAGGGGTCCCAGGTTCAATTCCCTGGAATGGGTGAAAATGTAGGTTTAACCTTTCATAGTGATAAATTAACTGCCCTGAACTCTATTTTGTACACGTTATAGTGTTCAAGTGTATTTATTGCACACACATTTTAAGAATGTTTGTATCAGTTGAAGCAATTATGCTTAGGAAAATATTATAACAACATATTATATAAATACCAAAAGTAATTTGAAATTGGAAATTATTATTAATATTGTGGTATTATTTTAAAGAGAAAAAAGACGCGTAAGTTTGGAACAATTATATTTAAGGTGTTTACTATGACATGTGCTTGTGTGCTATAGTTTAAATCTAGGGTGAAAATTGTTGCTTAATCCTCCCTCTCCCACCAGCTGTGAGACCCCTTCACCCCGCCGCAGGAGCACAGATAAAAATAAGGGAGACGGTGATTGAACCTAAGCTGCGTTGAGGAAGACGGGGCCCGCGGTCCTCCCGCAACCCGTGGCGGCGGCGACAGCGGGACCATATTCGGATCCATAATCAGGGATTAGTGTTCTGGTAAATCAGGTTGTTGAGCATTGTCCCAAATCTTCAAGTCTTCAAATCGTCGAGGAGAGAATAAAATAATTGAGACGTTTCTTTTATACTGGTAGAGAAATTACCGTACATCTTCGTGTTCCAGCAAGCGATCGTTACGCATTAAGCTGGCTTGAAGAATAAATTGCTAATTTGCTCAATCGGCTGCAGGACCATGTAGTCAGTGCCGATGATCATGTTGGCTTACTTTTGAATATCAAGAATTCGACGTTGAATCCCGTATTCGTCTCCTTTAGATGGGCGGATCAGTTAGACACTCGAGCCGTACTCGATAATGTAAGTCGCGTGTTGCAGAGTAATAATTTGTTCTTAAATAAGGCACCACTGTATGATAAACTTAGCCATTTTAAGCATCCCCATGGGAATGGACGTTTATGTGATAAACTCTCTCCCGCTATCATATATAGCCATAATAACAAAATAATCATTATGATTAAAAATTGCTACACACTCTGCCTTGCCCGAGGGTTGATTGTCACCAAAGCTATATGTGATAATAAAACAGAGCCAGGATGCATAGACGTGAACACCTTTAGAAAAATCAAAATGTGTCGTCCTATTAAAAAATTCAAAGCATAAGAACTATGCCGTGTTGGCCGTGTTAATCTTTTGAAAGATGGGGGAATCACCTAACTAAAACAATTTCAAACATATCTCTCCGAATACAAAATCACAGTATTCAGGGAACTTTGGGGGAGACAGGTCCTATATGAGGGGCCTACTCCTCCCGAACATTCCTTTAAGGGCTACCTTGATTTGTATTTTCACGACAATAAGTAAGATATTTTGGTGTCATAACATCCTTGACAGCCGCGTTTAAGGCTTGTACTTTTGCCGCGAGTGCCGTGTGGCGTTCAGTAGTAAGAATAAGCACAAGTGCGATTCCACGTGCAAAAAGTACTACGCTAAAGCGGTTTGCAGTTCAGGTCGAAATGATACCTGCAAAGACTGTGAGCGTTTGTTTACAAACCAAACATCTTTTTATAACCATAAACGTCCCAGTTTAGCAGAGGTTACATGTTGATCTGTGATGTCAAAAATGTCTGTGAGGTTTGCGGGAAATTTTTCAGTTTGGAAAGATCAAATTATTCACATAGGTATTTTAAGACATTTTGTAGAGTATGTGAGACCCATAGTCCTTTTGGTCATTTCTGCTATATGAAGCAAGCCCCATCCAAGCCGTCACTGGAAATGACCAATATCATGTTTGTATTCTACGATTTTGAATGCCACAAGAAACGCTTCTTCAAGGTGCGGTCAACACGTACTTTCACGTACCTCTCTGTCATGTAGACGTGTTGCAAGGCCTGCTTTCATATAGATGTGAATGTCCATCTTTGCAGTGAATGCGAGGATGATAGTACGCGTAAATTCAAGGGTGATACCACTATGGCCCAATTTTTTAGATTAATAGAGCTAATTAAAGTAACAAAATTTACGGATATCACCCTCGTAGGCCATAATACGAATGGCTATGATGGGAATTTTATTTTAAAATATTTGATGGAGGTAAAAAAATGGCCTCTAGAACTCATAATGATCGGTGGGAAAATCATTGTTATCATTTCCCACTTTACCCTAATATATAGAGAAGGTAACGATATCAATTACAAGGTAAATTTATAAAAAGGTAGAGACAGGGCAATGTTTCATAAGAGTAAGAGAAATTAATAGTTAAAAATAATAGATTTATTATACAATTAACATAAAATGGTGGTATCGGGTTTGAATTATTATTATTATTAGCACCGCGTCTTACTACCCGTTAGGGTTATACGCACCCAGGGTTTTAATTGATAGAGAAGATTAAATGCGGGACCAAAGAATAATAAAGAGTAATAAATATCCGTTAATTTATCTAGGAAAAACATGTAACTCTTAGAAGTAAATCATAAGTTTTATACTGACAAATATGATAGGGTTTAACAACTCAAAACATATAGGACTTCCCATTGCTCGGGATAATACGTGCCCAAGACGACACGGTAACAGTCAAAAGGAAGTTAAGTTGATACAGAGTATTGGATTCCAAAACAGCTGGGCTAGCGCCAGACCTCCACCAGAGTAGACTAAAGAGAAAACATGGTGAATTAATTACTAATAATAAAGATATGACAATAGATCCTATAGTTTTAGAGTTATTAAACTAAATTTGGTCAAGCTAGCTTGCTTGACTTGAAATTAAGAAAGGTATCATAGACAGCCTACATAATAAATGGTAAGAGGACGGTCTGTCTATAACATTAGCAGATGGCTAACAATCAGGTATCAACACTAAATTGTACTATGGCCGATCTTTCCCAGTGCGTATTACCAGAGCATCAAATAGTACATTTATGCCATTAACCACTGCCTGGGGTTACATCAAATTTAGTACACACCAACATTAAATACCAGGACAAATGAGGTACCAATAAAGGGTGAATGAAAATACTAACTGAGCGGGCCACTATAAAAAACTAGCCGTGTTCCGCACTTTGCGTACCCAAAATAGTAACACAGGAAAAGGGGTGCCCACCAGAATGGTGTGATATATTGACCTAACTAGGTCCTCAAATAAGGGAATTAGACAACCTTGCCTGTCTGCGGGGTTGAGTTCTGACTCTATCCAAAAGTTTTCCCATCTGGTTTCCCGGAGAAAATTGGAGATGTATAGGTGTAAGTGTCTAATGTGAGGTTGGTTGAAGATTAGGCCCCTTCCCAACTCTACGCTGTATAGTGTGGTAGTGTTGTCTATGCACAGTCTTATCGAATTGGTTCCACGGTCACTCTTCTCCCAACGAAGTGCTAACAGGGCTGCTTTTATTTCTGCTTCGTTGATTTCGCTGGGCCTGATCAAGCGCTGCACCATTGCTGCTGGTACGTCTGGGTTGTATGAAGCTAGGGACCAGGGCATCGCATTGGAAAAAATTGTTGTCTGAGGGCCCGCTGGTGATGCCCATGTGCATCTGATCCATCTTGGTAGGCTTAACAATTGGCAGGCCAATGCCAGTTGTTTCCTGTAGAGTCTGGATATCACGTAGCCAGGCCATTTTAGGTTGTGTCCTATCGATGACATATAACCTGCTATGCGTTGTGTGTCCTATTCAGTTGCTTTATGCAGGTGCTTGAGAAGCACAAGGGCTCGGTCTAGGGCAGCTGGCGTGAGTTCAAGTTCCGACGTTGTGGTGTCTACCTTGAAACCCAGATATATCAACTGTTGGCTGGCTCTACTCGATGACTTGTCTCCATTGATCGATAATCCCAGCGTCGACAACAGGGTTGGTACATGTTCCAGGTCTTCGGTAACGGTTGAGTAGAATAAGAAGTCGTCTAGGTACACTATTGTCTTGACTGAAGGTATCACTTCTTATTCTGCGTTGGCTGCCTCTGTCGTAATTCGTTGTAGTATTGAGGGTGATAAAGCGTGGCCCATGAGTAGTCTGGTCGTTCTGAAATTTGATCCCTTGTAATAAATTCTCAGCTTTCGGCATGTCTCGAGTGTAGTAGGTATTTGATAGTATTCGGAATAGAGGTCTATCTTCCACATAAAGGCGTTTTGTGGAATCTTCGTTAGCACTTTCCACGCAGTCAGTAGTGAAAACGACGGGGTGTTGATGAATTCTGTCCATGGTGATATATCCTGTATTATGTGTATCTTCCCATTTGATTTGGGTATTTGTAATAACGGGAACGCATCCCTGACCTTGCCATCTTCTATCAGCAACCCTGTGTTTATCAAGTCTCGGATAACCGTGTCCATCCCTGGGCTGGACGGTGTACGGATGAATTTTTGCGGTGCCTTTCCGGCCGTGGGAGGTGTGCTCCGTCCGTTATTGATTTAAATCTTGTTCTGTTGTTTCAAATAAGTGGTCGGATCGCTGGCACTGCTGGCGATTCATATCTGCAGTATTTTAGCTGAACGGGTGCAACGCCTTCTTCTCTAAAGATATCTTCAATTCCTTTCCCTAGGTTCGGGAATGGTGAGGCCTCCGCTGAGTCTGTATCCGTGCTTTCATCTGCTTTGTGTCTTCTGGGGCAGAGCTTCTCGGTCCTGGTGGCCTGCTTTTTCAAGTTAGGGTGGTCTCTGGTTCTTCTTTCTCTTCTTATATTCCCATCGCATGGATTATCTCTTCCAGTGACTCAAAGACAAGTCTGAAGGACTTGGATAACATTATAGCCGCTTCGACTAACAAGAACTAAATTAGTCTCCTTGACTACAAGAAAAAGTCTTAAGTACTTGGACATTTGTTGAATACTTGAAACATCAGACGAGATTCCCTGGGTGTCGAGGTGGTGATACCCACGACCCTACATCAAGACCATCCGTATCTCCTTCAGGTGCTGCAGCAGAAGTTCCTCCTTCGAGGATATAATATGATAAACTTCAGTCTGTGAGCCCATGGGTCACCCTTTATATACTCTTTTCTCTGACCCTATACAGGACCAAATATGTGCATGTAATGAGTAGAAAGGAAAGAAGAGGGAGTAGGGAAAGGTGGAGAAAGAGTTACCAAGGAAGTCCCCCAGGGCACCAGTGCTCGTAGCTCGAGGAATTAAACCAACGACAGTCAGGTCCGCTTCAGCATCGAGTGTTCAAGGGCTCAGACGTCTGTTAAAACTGCCTCACCTTCGCTTCCACCATACTTGCAGAATAGTTTGTCGAAGTGTAACGTTAACTTACAGTTAGTTACAATTGGATCCATCCCGTTATAATGTTGATACGTAACTATCAAGAATTCATACCACCCGCTCAATAATTCCGACCCAAATAGAATCCCTACAATGGTACTATTCTCTGTTGTAGTCCCTGTAGGCTAATACGGAAAGATAATACGACACAGTATATTTCATACAGTACAATCTTCTGTAATATTACACTCATATTTGTTCAGGAACTTACCTTTGAAATCTTCTATCACTAGCCGCCACCAAAGCTGACCTACTCCGTGCAGCCATGTGGAGAATGGGCCGAGCTAACGCAAGTCTACTGTCAACACGTGATTGCTCTCAGTCTGGTC
>CABFWO010002995.1:44914-74057 GCA_902155825.1 Timema genevievae | reverse complement strand
AAAAAAGTATGTTATTTTTCCTTAAAGCTCTTAGGAGAAATGTTTGCACAGCAATGATCTATCTCCATTTTAGACTCAATAGTCAATATTTACATTTTTTATTGGTCAAAATGTATAAATGAATAATTAAATATCAATGCGATGACTTGAAGATGTGCAACACCTTATAAAATGTTAAAATTTTAACCAGAAATCGAAATTTTAATACGAAGTGTTGACCCTTGTGGACCCAATATTAATCTTTTTTATTTTATTATTTTGTAACCCCTTTTTCCCAAAATCTCCCTTTGTAAGGGATAGTAAGACAAAGGAGAGAGAAAGTCTGTGTGGTGCACCATACCATTTATTTTACTTCGTAATGTCACTGTATGTTCATCAGATAGGCTCTTGTCACAAAGGACACATTTTTAAAATACATGGCCCTCCATCATAATTAGATCGGCTCACAACAATGAGCACCTGAAAAAATAAAATAAAATTTACACCGGAAACAAATACAATTAAAATTTACTGATTTCAACAGTAAATCTAAGATAGCGGTCAATGGGGCAGCTTTTCCATACCTTGATTTTTCTAGACTTTTGATATGTTGTTTGTGAGTCTAAGAAATTAAACTTTACTTCTAATACGATTTGTTTGAATTTTGCCTTTTTTAATGATAAAATGACTGGCCTACACGGTGCATGTCATGTGACGTAAGATGTTGAAAAAAGTATAGGAATATAAAACTGTAACTTAGAGTTTGAATAGCAACTATTGTGAGCCACCCCTCTAAACCAACCTGTTAGATTAAAATGATCAATTCATTATTTTATAACCTCATCACTAAATTTATCTTCACAAATGTGGCCAAGATCCAATTAATAAACTATTTCCTTTGTTCTAAAGAAATAATCTTTTAAGGGTAGCACGGTATGATATATTTCAGAAACAAAAGTGCCATTTCCAGACAGTCTGATAGCCGCGTTATTCTTGCATTAGACTGGACTGCCGATAACGAGTAGATCAAGGTTCGAATCTTGGCTGGGTGTACTGAGGGTGGTTTTTCTAAAATTATTTTCCATTCTCCCTCTTAGTAAATGCTGATACCCTTCTTATAAATATAACCTTACTAACTCCTAAAGCCATTATCTTAATTAATATATAAGCATATAACTCGAACGAGTATTAAGACGCAATGCTAAAAAATTTGATATATGTGTTTTAAATTATAACTTAACTCTAATTGTAAATAAATTATGCAAATATTTGTTTACGACTTGCAAACTAAATTAATCTTGAAACCTTGACAATAAGTTTAACCAAACATTAAACTTAATAATAGATTTATTACTTATTTATTTAATTTCAAACGCTTATTGGTAATGTAATATAGTTGTCCATGATCTTTAAATTATATTGACCTCTACACGTGTTGGGAAACTGGAACGCGTGTCAAATAAATAAAATATGAATTGGGAAGTTCAGTTGGAAATCCCAAGTTAATCTAAAGTGAAAACTTGGTTAAAAGTTCAAGACACTTATTTGTGGGCGTCATGTAAGATGTATCTAATAAAACGATAACAAGGGGTTTAAAGTCAACATTGATCCTTACGTCACCTGCAAACAATATCGAAGGATGAGGGAGGGCAATAGAGGTCAATATCTACTAACCCCTAGTGAGGTGGTGGCTTATAAAAAAAAATACTACTCGACACAGCAAACATTGCATGCAGAAATAATGTCAACTATTTGAAGATTGAAGGGGGGAGACCAATTATACACATAATCAGTCGTTATCTTGACGTTCTGACGTGTACACTCTGGTCAGCTTACCGAGGGGGGCGCGTAAGTTCGATAGATTAGGACTTTCAGTAGTATTGTGTAGAATATTTTAATTTATTCTTACCTCTTTTGACAAGCATTACGGATAGCAAATCAACTTTAAATACAAGGTACGTAAAGTGATTTTCTTAAAATGGCTTCAAATAAGTGTGTTAAACCAAATTATTCACAGCGAAGGACACAAAATTATTGCAAATGTAATAAATTTTTTTGAGAGTGAAAAACTATCGGGACATTATAAGCACCCTGTAGAAAGAGTCACAAAAAGTGAAGCAGAAGCTACAGGAAAATAATAGCATACTATTTGTAAAATTCAAAAGGAAAGAAATATGGTAAGTGGGACCCAAACAAAACTTTCAACTCCAGGAAAAAAGAACAAACCCAGCAGCAGAAAAATTGTTCTTGATGATTTTGAATTGTGTGTCATTCGAAATTAATTCGAAATTAATTTCACTGGTAAAAAATAAACATTGAGAAGAGCATTGAAAAAAATGGGGGTTTAAGTTTGAATGTGTAAAAACAAAAGCATAATTATTTCTAAATGGAGAAAAACGAAATAGTTACATAGAGGGCTGAATAAGAAGAATGAGAGAAACTTAAAATTTAGGAGACCAAAAGCGTCCTGTGGTATATATTCATGAAACCTGGATTCATCCCACGTACACTGTGATTAAATGTTGGCAAGACCCATAAACAACAGAAGTATTGAAAAATAATGGTGCAGGAAAGAGGTGTATTATTGTCCTTATTGGTTTGGATAGGGGATTTGTATCAAATTGATTTCTTTCTTTCAAATCAAAAACTAAACGTGGTGACTATCACAATGAGATGAATTTTGAAATTTTTTCTAAGTTTGCGAAAGAAAAACTTATCCCCTACCTTTCTCAAAATAACCTAATTGTAATGGACAATGCACCGTATCATACCGTTCAAATAAATAAGCCACCAAAAATGGGATAGTGAAAGGCTGAAATGCAGCTGTGGCTGGACACAAACAGTATTGCATATGAGAAACAGACTATGAAAAGTGGCTCTTGGAGCCAGTCCGCTGCCGACGTAAGTCTCCCAAATTTTTAACATAAATAATTTATTTGAACAACATGGGCACGGTATTATTAGGCTACCTCTATATGTATCGTCGCTCCTATTTGATAGAATAAGTGACGAGTAAAGTAACAAGGAAATACAAAGAAAAAGAGAGATATACAAATTTAACAAATATGTTTGTAAGTAACAAAAACATAAGGAACTATCACAAGTTCAAAGACACCATTGTATACAAATCTTTCCATTGTATAATGTTAGGCAACATTTGAGCAACTAGTAACATAACAAGGGAGCCGGACAAAATAAATAACACTACACGGGCCACTATGGAATAGAAGCATACCCACTAAGTTAAAACAATAGGCAAACTACAGAATGATAGCAGTCAAAGACCAAATTAGGTCATGGAACAAAGCCATAGATTAACCTGATCTCCCCTTTTATCCGATCTAAAAGGCTAAACCATCTCAAATATGGTCACACAGTGCAGGGCGTCGGGCTATCGTCCAAATATTTAAGAGTGGTCGTATGGACGTAGTAAAATCTATAAACAAGTGTGATCATAAGGACCACACTCTGTTTAGAATAAACTACCTTTATTAAAGTGTAGAAACATTAAGGCTTTGTCAAATGGACATAGTGATACAATACACAAATTCCATCAATGATTACTAACCTTAAAACTACGTCATATGGACATAGCGTGACATCATACAAACTCTATTGAAGAGTACATACTTTAAGGCTAAGTCATATGGACTTAGCGAAACAATAAAAAAAACTCTATAAAAAATACTAACTTTTAATGTAAAGAATTTAGATTTTAAAGCGTAGCTACCACAACCTTGCGAATATTGTGCAAAAAATTGCAAAACATAGGGAAAATATAACCCAAGATTATAAATATCATTCAAAATTATTTTTTAGAATTTGAGAAAAATATTTAACATATATGTTATAAGCTTACGGAAAAGCTGTAAAATATATTTTTCAAACCAGCGGAAATAAGCAAGATATTTCCAAGCGATTTCATGTCCTCATTTCTCTCCTACTTTGGAAGATAACGGGATTTTCCCATTTAGCCAGAAAAATCTAAGATTGGGAAATTTTAATATGGGGCTCCAGGAAATGTAGGGAATATAGTTGTATTTGATAAGTTGTAAAATTAAAATTCGGTAAACAAATAGAGATAAAGCTCTAGGTAATCAAATACATCTTAAAAGTGTAAATTTCTAAGAGTGAATTGGAGAAACGGGGTGGAGGTTTCAAAATCTCATTAATTTATAGTAAACAACTACTTTCCAGTTTTGTAGAAAACTGGATTTTGGCAGACAGGTTAGACAATCACCACAAATTAATATTGAGGCATTTAAATATTGAATTTTTAATTGAGACTTTAGGAAAAAGGATGGAGGAAGGAAGGATGGGGAGACAAGTAAAGATACATTTACGTATTGTAGAAAATTTAAATTTGTCAAGTAGTTGAAGGAAAACTTCAGATTATCACATTCATCATAAAATTAAAAAATTCTAAGGATTTTTTTAATGGGTGAGATACAATTTCCAAACCTAATAATATGTGTGGTATAAAACTGAGATTTGGCAAGAAGGCAAAAACCAATCTAAATAACAATAAAAGATTGAATATATAAAATGTAGTAATAGGAAAAGAAGGTTAAGTAAAAAGAAAACAAATTTTAAGTAGGGGCAGAGAATTGAGATTTGCCAGGTATGTAGAGGGAGTAATTGTATATTCCAAAAACAAAATAAATGTTAAATATATACTATTTAGAAAGGGGCTGAAAATAAGTTGGTAGGGGTAAGATATTTGCCTAAAATGTTTCCAAAATAATTATAAAATGTTCTTTACGGCATAGAAGAAAATTTTAATTTGCAAAATTTGCAAAAGGATCACAATAACCACAAAAGCCGGAAATTTTTGAAATAAAAAATATGTTGCGGTAAATAGCTAGTATCAAAAACAAATGTCTTGATATGGTAGAATTTTTTTTTTAATTTTCCGGGCAGAGAAGGCAATTTAAAAAATAAGCTAATACTAAAAAAGATGACAAAGCGAAAAATAAAAGGGCTTTGACTTAGATTCAACAGAACCATTAAACGTTCAACATATTAAACAGTGCCAGTGCTGTTCTGTCAGGGTAAGGCTGTCCTTTGGGTAAATGTGAGTCATTACGGTCACATATAGGCTGGCCAAGAAAGTTATTGTGGTAGCAGAGGTCCGTTTATGCGCGTATAAAAGGACCATCAAGGTAGTGTATAGGCATTATGAAGAGAATTCAAAAAGGAGATTAAGTCGGATCGTTTGCGAAGCTTAAGAACGTGTTAGTCGTCACTAATGTCAAGGAAAAGAATAGGAAGATCGAATTTACTATTTTTGTGCGTTCCATGTTATTAAGATAATTTCTCAACTCGGTTTAAGGAGGTAATTTAGGTGTTCTTAAGACTTTTCGCAAAATTTCCCATATGGACCAGCCTATAAAATGATGTGAAATCCTGGGTTAGCCGTTGTGAATATTGTCAGAAGGATAAACCAGCGCAGAGTTCCAGAGTTGTGCTACATTCGGCAGTAGCTAATATGGCGTATGGGAACCCCACTTCCACCAACGGGTCAAAACACTTTATCCCGGTAACGTAATCATTGCAAGCTATGTCGTCACCCTTTCCCCCTGGTTTTTCCCAGTGATTACGAAATTTTGTTCTCTGATTGGTTGTTACATAATATGGTATCGCTCTCTGATGGGTTTTCCCCCTCCTTCTGACAGCCCTTTTCAGTGTTCCAATACTTTGTGTTACAGTGTTAATACATTTTTTTCCAAGTATACTTTTCACGGTGTGAGATATATTTGTAAAAACTTTTATTTGTGTAGATAAATATTCCAATTATACTTTTCGTAATGTGAGATATATTTGTAAAAACTTTGATTTGTGTAAATAAATATTTCAAGTATAATTTTCATGGTTTGTGAGCTATATTTGTAAGACTTTATATTTGTGTAAATGAATAAATATTATAAACTGTAATATTTGTGTTTTAATGTCTACACCCAAAGTCAAAACACTCCTATCTTATAAAATACAAGTTTATTTAGCTTAGAAACTCTTTTTCAAAGTTGAAGTTGAAACAATTAAAACCTTTTACTTTCTCTTTGGGTAACAATCTAAGGTCATAACAATTTATAAATAAATATGGCAATGTTGCCATCACCTTTCTGTCTTTGATTCTCCAACCAACATATTTTAGGGATTAAAAAAAATACATGTTATTGCTTGGCTAATTTCTTTTTTGTGAATGTTATTTATTATGCCAACCAAATATATAGTTTCGAGACTTAATTAATATTTAAAATTATATTCAATATTACATATGAATTTTTGTAAAAGTGTAGTTGGCTGTCGCTCTTGTTTCTAGTAGAGCCAGACTGTCGAAGACGGGGGGAGTTCGAATTTCGAATCTCAGTCGGGTAAACTAGAGGTGTTTTCCACTATTCCTATACCCAGATGCGGGCTCAAACTTCCCAATTCCTAACCCATTAGCGTAATTAGTATATAAGCGTATAACCTGCAGTGTTACTAAGACGCTGTGATAAAATGTGTCGAGTTCGTGTGCATGTGTATTTTCAATTTTACAACACTTAATAACTGTCCACCCATGTATCAAACATTATGGATCAAACAATTGTTTCCAAAATAATTAAATCCTTTTACTATAGTTTCTCTTTGAGGGTAACAATATAACATCACAGCAATTAAATTTTATAAATGAAAAAAGTGAATAATTTGTGTGACACCCTACTTTAAAAACCATTAGTTAAAATTATAAACTACTCACATTTACCATTTGGCATTTAATAATTTATTCTGGCAATGTTACCACGTGAATGTTGTTATCTCCTTCCTGTCACATCATATTCTAGAGATTTAAAAAAATATTAACATTTTATTGCTAGGTTTTTATTGACAATCAACAATTAATATTTTAAAACATTCATAACGTGAAGCCACAACAACAAAATAGAGTAATATTTTTTTAGGTCTTGTGACCAATACAAGTAATTAAGATTAGAGTGCAACATGAATTTTATAATTTTGATAGCAAGTAAAACTATATAATCACTATTTAACCGTTTAAAAAAATCAGGAGAGAATATCATTTTTACCATCTATAAAATGAGTAGGAGTCACCTCCAAAATAGTTCAGGACACGCTGAGAGACGCTAGAACGCCTACTGACAATGTCTCGAAAGTTATTACATGGAAATCTTACTCTTCCCACATCCTCGAGAACAACAACGTTCGGTTCATTGGTGGTCTCTTCCGATAGCAAAACTTTATTACTTTTGTTTTTCTCAAGTTCGTTTAAGCACTTGACACGGTTGTATTCTTCTTTCTCGATCTGGTCTAACGCACTGAACAATACCTCCTCGTCCCAACAGGCATCCTGGTGAGCAGTACTTTGAGGTGTTTGATGACATTGATGTTTGTGTAGAATAAAGTTGGAGAGCTTTGCGTAGGCCCCCTTACAAATGCCGCATTTAAATGACATAATGGGAATTGGAGATGCAGCGAAAGAAATATCCCTGGGAAAAAAAACACTCTCACTCAAGCGGTAACGCCCTGCGTTCCCCCTCTCAAAATGTCAACCACTAGCTACAATGACGCCAGCAGAGTGCTACGACAACATGAGCGAGCCTAGTCTATTAATTCACTTTTAAACATCACATTTCTTCCTCATAGATGTATCATACAGCATGCTTTAGATTTAAATCGCTTACAGTCCAAATGATAGGCAAACTTTGGAAGTAAGACGGTACCGAAACCACCCAGACCAATTATGTAATCATCGGGCGTTTCACCCATAATTTTAACATTTGAATAAGTATTGTACATTGTTAAACACTAGAGATTTACGGGTTCTTCAAGATTTACCTCCTCCTCCGTTGGTGGTGGGCACGCGGGTGACACTGGCTGTGAGTACTCTGATGTCTGGTAGGCAGAAGACTCTGGCGGTGGGTACTCTGGTGACTCTGGTGGTGGGAACGCCGGTGAATCTGGGGGTGGGGGCGATGGCTGCGGTGTCGTGAAGGTTTGTGGCATGTGGTATGGAGCTCGGAAGGGTGGAGGAGGCCTGGAAAACACGGCCACAACGTCCCCTGGGCGGAAATTGTACACAGCACTTGTCATATCACACAGGTAAGTCTCCTCGATTCTCTCATAGGGTAGTACTTCAGTCGCTCTTATCGTGTGACAGGTAGAGTCACATAGCTCAATGTAGCCTCGCTCCTCTCTGTCTTGGTTCACTACTTTGTAAGTTACATGTCTATCGCTCACAGCCACACTATGAGTATTTTCTAGTCATATAGGCACGACCCGCAATCGTAAGACCCACAAACGTTAAATTAAAATAGCCGGTTCTAAGCATGGTGAGCATCCGAGAGCTATAAAACGTGCTGTATGGTTTGTAGGGTACACCGTGCACATGTATTAACTACCCGGCTGCCCAATGTTGTTGTTTTTGTTGTTAACTGCTTGACACTTAAACGCATTCAAAGTTCACAATGGTAGTTGAACTTGGTTTTACTCCACCGCAGGTAAATACCAATTTTTCGTTATTAAGCTCGCACACGTCTTCATCTGCTAGAGTACCAAAACTACAGGATAAAAATACACAGACTCACCATCTAGATAGGCTATTAAGCGTCTCCCCAACTTTGTATTAACAGCTTTTAATTTATCCACCGGGTACTTTTGATCGACGGTTAGATCACACAATTTTACGGTCTGCACGGCGTCAACAATATTTACCAATTGCTGTAACTTGTCCATCTTGAACCGCTCTACAAACGCTTATAGATATACGACCGAGTGGGCCCCCCTATATATCCACTCCCTCCCGCGAGTGACGTCACTTGGTACGAGATGAACAGGGTCAATGCCCCCCTTGATCTATTATTGTCTCGACTTGTCTGGTCGAGCCGCCAAACTGGCGCCGTGTTGCGACACCAGGAAAACCCATTGCCGAGGGGTAAGGGTTGCCAGAGTCAATGACCTAGCTCACGATTTCACGGTCAAGATATATTACTGTCTCGACTCGTCTGGTCAAGCCACCAAACTGGCGCCAGTCAACAGGGAAAACCCAATGCCACATAGGGGCGGGGGGAGAGGTGGTGACATCAATGAGGGGGGAAGGTGTTGCGTGGATTACGACATCATTCAGAGTCGTGATCTATTCTTGTCTTGTATACTCGCCAAACTTGCGCTGGGTTGCGACACCGGTAAACCCCATTGCCGAGGGGGGAGGGTTGCCAGAGTCAGTGACCTAGCTCACGGCTTCAAGGTCACGATCTATTCTTGTCTCGACTTGGCTTGTCGACCCACCAAACTGGCGCTGGGTTGCGACACCGGGCAAACCTATTACCATACAGGGGGTTGCGACACATGCCTTGATGGAGGGGAGAGCGAAAAGTGAAAAGGGTCTTAAGGCCGTGATACGCTGTAAGTTGCTCGGTGGTCACACTCTTCGCTAAGCGGCCATCGGGGAAAGGTTCGTGCTCCGTGTTCCTTTCCATGCCACGGGAGGATAGCCTGATGCCGTGGACTGCACGCCACCTCACGTCATTGTTAGTGAAAATGGTCCTTGTCTTAGATCGTCCAGCTTCAAGGACATGTGCTTTGGCTGGGCTATTAGACATATTATCACCAGTCCATACCACCCTGGCCCTAATAAGGTCAAATGCTTGAATTAAACCTGGCCATTACTCTCACGATTTTTTACAACCAGGCTCAGAATAGGTGGGATCTAGTATTGGAATTCCTAAACCTTGATTTTATCTCTGCGTTGCATGAATCTATTAGTTCTTTCCCTGCCTCTGTTTTCCTGGGTAGATAGTTAAAACCACCCTCTTCTATCAATCTGGGACATTGACCCTTTGTTGGAGGACGTTAGTGAGATTACCCATGCAAGTAGATCTAGGCTGGCACTGGATAACCTTAGACGAGCTTAGCATGGAATTGCGATGTCCTACAATAAGGGTAGGATCATCACCCCGTATATTGTAGGTGATACGGTTTTGTGCAAGTGGTTCCCACATAGCTCCGCTGCTGAGAATATCTCTGCTAAGTTGTGTCCGAGGAAGAATGGTCCGTGGCAGATACAAAAATATCGTACTCCTGTAACCGTTCTACTGAAATATGTATAGGACAACTCTTTCCAGGAGGGTTATCAAGAAACTCCTGCCAAGGGTAGCTGTATAAGTCCCTGTCTTAGTCTACATAATGTTCCAGGTAATTAACTGGAGTGTTATTAATAGTACTAGTGTCTTTGGCGTTAATAGATTTTTATTACATAAGTGTTTATGTAGTAAGTAACCTTCAGTAAGAAAGATCATTGATATGAAACAATTCTATTTTTTTGTCCATCCCAGGCTTGAAGAGAATCAATGTTATGTTGAATGTACACTCCGTCGAGATTTAAAGGTAGCAACTTATTGTTTCAGCCCTCGCGGTATGCTATACCTCCACACATGACTGCAAAATAGTTTTCTTAGCTACGCCCAAGGCCTAAGTAAGAGAATGCCTTAAGTCCTTAAATTATTTCTTGACTGTTGGGAAAGAGTTATGGAGGAGAAGTTATGTCTTTTAGCGATGCTCAAATGGTTTGATTTACTAAATTAATTTTACTTAATTGTTCTGATCATGATAAAATCAATGATTATTAGTTACATAATTAGTAAATTAAATATGTTTTCCTTCATTAACATAGGGCTGACATTTTTTTAGCTATTAATATTTAATCACGTCAAACATTATTTTGGCCCTGCTACCCACATTGATTGTTTTTAAATGGTAACATAAAGCAAGTCTTTCCCTTTTCAAAATATTCATTAGTGTGTATAGCTAATTATAAATTTATTAATGATTAATTATTATATTTCACACATCTAACGCAAATAACAAATTAACTCTATAAGATTTTTACTTTATTTGTAATAAGCTAAGTTTAAAACTTATATAATTAAAGGGTCCCAATCCTGATATAAAATATGTTTTATATACAATTATTTTCGGGTAAGATAAAAAAATATATTTGATAAAATCTTTTCCATTGGAAATATTTTAGTTATAAAAGTGAATATATTTGTTTCTTCAAAGCTATTATGACTGTGTATTACTTTGTGGTACCATAGTTCGATTCCATACTTTATTTAATGTTACCATAATGGCCACAATATAACTATTAATAAAAAGTTTTGATAAACACTCTGATTGAGGAAAACTGTGGTTTATTAAGATTTATGTTTATTATAATCTTTTAATAAATTTAATGTATTATGTTAACTGTGTTCTTTTTTATCCAGTTTTTTACTAAATTATATCTGGAAATCCAAACAATAAAACTGGCCATGTCGTAGGCAAGAATTAATATAATATCCGAGTGAGGAGGTTTAAATAATATATATAAAGCAAGGATAAATATTGTATTTTTTTGTTTACGAGCTTAAAAACCCTTTAAGCGATATCTTTACTTTCTTAAGGTTTGGAATGTAAATATTTTTGAGTAAAAGAATATTGTAGTTCTGTACTGTTTTTAAGAATATCTGTCTATAGCCAAAGATACCTGGAACTTCATAGCCGATTGTGGTGCATTTATTTATATTCATCAGTATGTCTGCTAAGGGAGGATCTCACATACATACAGTCAAGGTTTTATATTCCGTTAAAGATAAGGCCGGATTTATTTATATCTGTAACTTAGGATCTCTGGAACCACTTAACCGATTGCGGTGCGGTTTTTACTATTGTATTGAACCAATATCCAGGCAGGTTTTAGCATTATTTGTGTATAAACAGGTGTTTTGGTGGGAGTCCCAGTGAAGGGCCAGTCGAAAGTTTGTATACATTTATGGAACTACACAATTACTTTGGTGTAGTTTTTATTATCCTGTAGAGTATTTATCCAAGCATTTTTTACAATGATAATTATAATCGGACGTTTTGGTGTGAGTCCCGGTGAAGTGTCAGCTGGATATTAGTATATATCTATGGAACCACTTAACCCATTGTAGTTTTTCTTTTTAGTAGGATACTAATCCAGGCATGTTTTAGCATGATAAATCAGGTGTTTTAGAGTGAGTCACAAAGAGGTTCCAAAAGGTTAATTTTTCTGTTGCCTAATATTTATGGTTCATTTTAGCCCATTGTTTTGCTGTTATTTATATGTGTATGAATTTCCTCAATTCAATTTTAGATTTTATATATCAATATGATTCGACAGAGAGTTCGCGGTGAAGTGGTGGGCTGACAAGCGATGACCTAATTGGTCGGTTTGCAGCAAGGTGTAATAAATGAGCCCGGTGGCAGTGGAGTCGTTTTGAAACCGAGATCTAGTTGAAGTTGAAGGCATGACGTTGGAGTTTGTCTCCAGGTGATGTTCCTTTAGGCCTGACGGTGAAAATTGCGTTCGCAATATTCTGAGGATGGTAGAAATATTTTTATTTGAATAATCCTATTTTTAAAACCAACTATATCGTTAATGAGGTCATGAGTGAGGATTAGAAAAAATTTAATTTTTTAATCTCAATTGATCTTTAAAAAATTGACAATATACATGTAAACATAAAGTGCAATACTACAGTCTTTGTTCATATGTTAATGCTCTTTAGTTTTCCACTTTTCATTGCCAAACAAGAATCATAATTTTATATCCACTTCACACCTGTTTGTTTGAAGTTTCAGAGATTGTAATGAAAACTAAAATATACTATATTCAAAAACATTCAAAGAAACGTAAACAATTTATAAAACTGCAATTTTCCTTGCTACAACGAGAAGGATAATATACCCAATAAAAATGTTAATATATAGTTATATATAAAAAAAAATTAACAACCACGTTTTACAAACCGTATGGGCTATACGCATATTAATATGCTAGTGAGTTATGGTGAATTAGGTTAAATTGAATGTGGATATATCCATATTAACATGGAGGAAAGGTTCAAATCAATTCATAAATAAACACCCTCAATAGTCTCGGCTGAGATTCTAGGCCTAACTTCCCCATCATCAACAAACTGGACTATAGTGGCATGATATTTAAACACGTGTAATATGATTCGCTTAGCAATTAATTTATTTTTGGCGTTTATATATTAGTTAGCATATAAAACATAAGTGTGTCTTTATTTCGCTCAAAGGTTGGCTCTACTTGGCTGGTCTGTATAAGCATATATTAATCCTCAATATCAATTTTCCCAATCCCATACATTACAATGTAGTGGACAAAAGTGTGTTCATAAGCTCAAGGATAGGTTTATACAAAGAGGTTGAAAACAATTTACTAGAAAATTTTAATCACCAGCCATATACTACCCTTATTAGTAAAGATGTAGTGATTGATTGATGTAGGGCTATATTAATTTATAGGTAGGGCTTTTCACGCTAAATTGTTAATTTAAGCCGTATACATTTTTTAATTTTACATTTAAATATTTTAAATTAGTTTTTGGCTCATAACTGTGGCATAGAACACTCTAAATGTGTTTACTACTTTTGTAAGGGAGCAATATAGTAATATGTAAGTTTAGATAATCCCACATGATGTAGGTTCAGAACAAAATATTATATATAAATGTATATTAGCGCCACACAGCACCCATTCGGGTTTTACGACTGTATACTATTTACTCCAATGTGTTAATGCTGAGAATAAGTCTATTCTATTGTGAGAGTAGCGTCTTAGAACATGTGACCACCGAATTGGCTGAATACTGGTATACGTAATAGTCTTCTTATTAAATTATATTTATTAGTTTGTTTTGTTTGGCTTTCGAGTCAGTGCTTATTGTTCGATGCCGTGAAATGAGTACTGTGAAAAATCTTGCTCTGTAGTTTAATAGGCTGGCCTACTTTCACCAAACACACTATAAGTATTCTCCTCTCCAGCCATGCACTGTTGATAGTTTGGAGTGTAGTTATTCAATTTGACTTTACAGGCTAAGGATTCCAGAGTCAAGGAGGTATTAGACAAGAGAATTTTCTGGGAGGGTTTAAATAAAGAGCGGTGATAGGGGAGGATCTTATAGGAAGACAACGGTTTTGATGTAAAAATAATTTATACCGTTTTGCCTTTGAAAAGGAAGTCAGGGGTTGAATCCTGATTGGGTTTAATTAGGTGGTATTTCTTAAATGGTTTCTCATGCTGCGTAATCCAGTTAATCATGGCGTGGAAGACAAGGTTCAAATCTTGTGTTAAAAAGTAGGCACATGAAATATATCATTATTTTGAATATAATTGTTTACTAAACAAAATTTACTTTATTCGAGTTAATATCTGACACCATTCTCTCAACGTCGGTTTTTGTATATTTATTCTACTTTCCTTGCAAATCACGTTTGTATATGACTTAAACATATTATTTTATTCTTTAAATGAGACAACGTGGCAGTGTAGTTAGAATAAATACATATTTAGAAAAAGGGATTAAAGTGAATATAATGGATAATTTCTCTAAATAAACATATTTTCACCACGTTGTGTGAATTTACGGCTGCTATTTAGTTTTCTTTGCGAGTCTAACCTTCATACACGGTCCTTATTAATTATTTATCGTTCTTGGCTACGATTCAAGGGAGAGGTTTAGGAAATAATGTTTGAACTTGAGTTGGACAAAACATTTTATTTTTTTCGATGGGTTTGCCTTCTAATATTTAATGAACTACTGTTGGATGTGGTGTATCAGGCATTCGATCCTAGGCAAATTCTTATTTGTTTTTTCACCACCACGTCTCACCACCCGTTCGGTTCAGACACAAAACCCCTCTTCAGTTCAACCTTCTGAGAGTGATTTTGTTGAAATAATCCTACTATTGTACAAAATAGCTTAACAGAAGTAAAAAATAAGATTGCTTTAGACACTTTGTTCAATACTTCAATAAAAATATTTGTTTGTGTGTAATTATAATAATAATTATATTACTTTTTTTTCATGTTTGTTTAATCGTCAGTTTGGTTGAGTTGGTAATGTGCCATCTTCATGATCTACAGTTCAGGTGTTTAAATTCAGAGCGTTTCAATTTTTTTTTTTAAATTTTCAGAATGAAAAAACCTTTCATTTTAAATTATTTTAGTAATCAGCATATAATTTGTTTTAAATATTTTGTTTAGAAGTATATAAGGTATTTGAGCATACGTAGAATACCACAAAATTCTTATTTAAAGATAATTGATCAAGGTAATAAATTAAAATCAATACATTAAATTTGATATTTTATGTAGGTGATTATTTAAAAATTAAATTAATGGGTTTATGATATAAAAATGCACACATTTAAAAATAAGGCTAAGCAAGCTTATTATTAATTGCATTGTAAAAACATTAAGTTCAAACTTATGTTTTAATAATTATTGTTGCAAAAATAAAATCATATTTTATTGTATTCAAATTATTAACAAGTGATTTTTTATTCCGACATAAAATTAAAACGTAGAACTCTAGTTGGAATCGATCTTTTGAACTTCTGAGGTTCAGACAAGCACGCTAGTAAGTGAAATAAAGGACATAAGAAATTGTCTAAACGCTAACTCATACTTATATAACCCGAGACATTTTTGAGACAATAAACTCAGATGCAATCAAATGGAAGATGGTTTCCTAATAATAAAACAAATCGAATGACATGATGCACTCAATACAATAAAAGTGTTTACTTTCAGTTACATATCTTGTATAGTGGTGGATTGTGGCATCCCTTCGCTTTAATCCTTTGGTACGTCAAGATTTTACAGTGTTGTCATATTTAAAACTCATTCTCAAGCGAAACAGCGCCACACCGACTTGCACGATATTAGCAACATTTCAAAATTCGCTCTGTTTTGGTACAGCCTGCGATTTGCGAGATCATGAGTAGCAAGATTTTTCTGCAAGTTTCAAAATTAGGGGTCTAGGGGTAGCCAACATTATTTTCTCTCATACCACTATCTACAGTCTACGTTGTTGGCATTGCGCGTGTAACTATAACCCAAAACCTCAAACCTTACCTGACTACTGCTCTCTTTCCCCATCGTGGAAAGTAAACAAATAGGCCTATTTGGAGATTGGAATATGGGATAAACAAAGTTATTCAAATTTTAGCAACAAGTGAAGTTGACCAAAATAATCAATCGATTTTTTTTTCTGATCTAATCGATTTTATTTTATTTAATCTACGGTGAACTTAAGGGTGGAACTTAAAATGACTTTGCGTGCCATTAATGTCAACGGTTGATTATCTCTGCCCTACTTGACAGACAATACCTGTCTCGCAAGGTGTTAGGCTGGAGAGGAGAACTGCCTGGCTAGTCACTAGTCTGACGTCACCTATTTTTATAGCTCAAATGTTACAAGATCTAGAGCCCTGGGTTGCAGGGTGAATCCCGGTCGAGTGTAGTAAAGGAAGTTTTTATTAAATAATTACTCACTCCAAACAAATCTAATTTAATCACATGCGGGTAAGTTTGCTAGTAACGCTACATTACTCCTGACTAGACCATTATAGAAATGTGTAATGCCTGGACGATAAATAAGAGGGAAAGCAAAGAAACATTTATTTTTTGATAAATTAGTATATAAAATATACAAAACCTGCTAATAAAAAAGTTATTTATGGTTATTACTTTACTGTGAGTGAGCCTTAGCCTATAGGTAATTTATAACTAATAGTATATTTATTTTATTTATTTGAGGTATTTAGCGTGCACTTTATGCACCGATTGATTATATCAGTAAACGAGAATTTCTATCAGCAATAGCGAGAGGGCCTCCAATTCTGAAGGGAAAGTTATTTTCACACACATTCCAGGTTTCTTTAAATGCCACAATCGATTTGGGACCGAAGACTTTACTTCCCCTCCAAATGAAGTTGTGCTACGTATCTTTAACGCTCATTAAAAATCTATCAACCTCGGCTAGCTTTGAGCTAATTAAGACCCAAAATATCAATATGTATAAAGAAAATGTTTTGAAATATTTTTGTAAATATTTTAGACACAATCATATTTATTATAACTTATTTGTCATATTATTATTATTATTATTATTATTATTATTATTATTATTATTATTATTATTATTATTATAACTGATTGTAGGCCTACACATGTTAAATTGTATCGAATATGTATCTGATTAAATAAAAATGTGGATGAAAATTAATGTTTTAAGTTACTAGTAATTCTTTATAGCAACTTGTAGTCTACTTGTTTTAGCTCAGTCATTATTACAAATGAATTTGAAATATTCATAAAAGACAAAAATACAACCTAGAAGGGAACTAAACATGATTGGTATGCAATTGTTTTTAAACTATATTAATATAACTATACAAATTAAGATAGAATTAAAAATAATAAGTTACACTCAAAGTCACAACTCATTTTTTGGGTTCCGTACCAAGAATGGAACCCTTATGAAAAACTCACGTTATATATCTTTTCTCGGTCCTGCACAGATATCAACATTTGAATGGCTATACGTATAAAGCCAAAGCTTGGGTTGCAGTTAAGTGCTAGCGTGCCCACATGAAATGGGTTGGTAAAATTTATGAAAAAAGACGAATAACAGAATTTGTGTAATTAAAAGTAAGTTTACGTTTTATTATTATTATTTTTACCCAATTATTCGGCTTTTTTAAAAGCTTTTACCGTGAGGGTTTCAAATATATATATATATATATATATATACAATATTTTAATATAATAGTATACATATATTATCATTTCTTTAAACAAAACGTATCATAAACAGAATTTTTAAAATGTTGGGAAAACACTGGAAAAAAGGAATATTTAAAAATATTTGATTTTTATATTAAAAATGATTTTATTTACATGCAAATAATACTTTTCAAAATATTTATATATTACTTTCACTGAGTACTTTTTTACTCTTGAATGCCGCCTGCCGACAACTTTCGATGGAGCAGGACCGCATAAACGAGAAGAGGATGGTGAGCCTAGGTGAAAAATCCAAATAGCCTGCACCAAGTGCACACTTGATCCATAGAAATGCATTCATTGAAGATATATAAAGAATGAAAACTAGCCAAACAATGCATATTATTAAGCCATAGAGATATTGCTGAAAGTTTGTTTACTAACTATTTTGGTTCCTAGATAAAGCTAAAGTTATATTTAATATAAGTGAGTACACCTTAGTTTTTCTTATTGTCTTAAATAAGTAATAACTAATCTCACTTAGAGAGACGCGTAGCATCCTAAGGTTTAAATTTAAAAAAATTATTTGAGGTACGTTTACATTTAGGGGTCAACTGTAGTCCACCCCCACCCCACCCACTTTTGAAAGGTGACATTTTTATGATTGGGATCGCTTGTTCTTCATTCTTTCAAGATTGTTCAATAATGACTTTTGTTTGTTTAGTTTTAATAAGCCCACAAATGACATTTTTACATTGGACGTCCGTGAATTTGTCCCCTCTTTCCCTTTTAAAAACCAATGTTTCAATGATTACAATCGTTTTTATTAGTTTGTTTCAGATTGTTCCGCAAAAATAATTTTTTTTTTCTCTGTTTTGATATGCTGACAAATGATCTGTTTACTCTTGAACTCCGTGAAGTTGCCTTCCCCACTTCCTCCTAAAAACTTAAATATATATATATATATGATTGCAATAGTTTTTTCTTCGTTTGTTCCGTATTGTTCCGAAACAAATTTTTTGTTCCATTTTTTATACCTCCATAATTTGTATGTTTACATTGGACGTCCGTGAAGTTGACCCTCCACCCCTGTTTTTAAAAATACATGTTTTTATGATTGCAATCGTTTGTTCTTCGTTTGTTCCGGATTGTTCCACCAAAATTTTCATTTGTTCCATTTTGATAGAACCACAAATGATATGTTTACATAGGGGGGGCCAAATTCCCGGTAGCCCCCATTTGTAAAAATTCAAGTTTTTATTATAACAATCGTTTACAGCTATCCGCGTATTTACTCCGATGGGTTAGGAATGAGGAAGGTTAAATTTTAGGGAAATGTGCCCAAATTTGCGTTGAAGGAGGATTATAAGCATTTTAGGAAAAACACTCACCATACACCCGATCGGGATTCGAACACTGATATCCCAGTTATTAGCAGACCAGTCTAATGAAAAAGTTAATGCTAAGGAATTGTGACCGCAGAAGCTGGTCACAAAATATTTAATAATCATTTACAAGTGCATTTCCAAGCGTGCGTGTCGTTGGATTTTAAGCACTGAAGAAGCACTGGCATTGTATATTTGGGTCCAACACTTTAAATTGTTTGAAAAGTTTTGGTCAGTGAAAGGGGGAATATGGACCCCAACCTTTAAAAATTTAAGTTTTTATGATTGCAATCGTTGGTTCTTCGTTTGTTCCGGATTGTTCTACCCAAATTTTCGTTGTTCCATTTTGATAGGCTCCACAAATGATATGTTTACATAGGGGGGGCCAAATTCCCGGTAGCCCCCATTTGTAAAAATTCAAGTTTTTATTATAACAATCGTTTGTTCTTCGTTTGTTCCTGATTTTTCCGCAAAATATTTCGTTTGTTCCGTTTTGTTACGCCCCAAAATGACAAGTTTTATGTTTCCAATCGTTTGTTTTTAGTTTGTTCCGGATGGTTCCTCTAAAAAACTAGCCCATTTCATTTTGTTAGGACAACACATGACTTATTTACACTAGGAGTGTGGTTTGTCATCCTTATGGCAGCTCCATCCCTTCCCCCCAACCTCCCTTCCTCACACACACAAACACACACACACACACTTCCCTATCAATAATTGGTTCTTGGCTCATTTTGGATTTTGTTTAAAGTTTTTTCTTTATTCCTTTTCCAAAGCCTAAAATATTTTTGTAAGTAAGAGCTCTCCTTTATTATTTTCAAAACTTGAACATTTTTTGTTTAAAGTTTGTTGTTAGTTTGTTCGAATGTTCCTAAACATGTTTATCTTTATTTTGTTTTAAATTTATTTCAGAAAAATGTGTTTATTCCCGGTTAATGGCTTTAAAATTAATAAATATTTATATTTACGCCTAGCTTCCTTTTCCCACTTAATCTAGTTAAAAAACAAAATCCGAATTTGTATTTTTTATCATTTTTTCAGTTTGTTCCAGATTATTGTCCATCATATTCTATTTTGTTCGTTCTTAGATCTCTTACAAACTCCAAATAAACCAGTGTCACTAGTGATGTTGATGTCCTTTTGTGTGAGCGTCTTGTGCGGTCGCACAGGGCCTCGGGTAGAGAATTAAGTTCTCCTGAAGCGTTGACACCTTCCTTTTGTTTGCTGATATTACTGTTATGATGTAGTAAGTAGTAGCTTTGATCACAAATTAATCAATGTTTATAAATGGGGTCCAGACTTAGATGACCAAAAAAGTGATCAAAAAAGTAGAGTAAAGTAAGTAAAATCCCTAGAACTCTAAAAAATGACTACAAACTTGAAAAAAAAATCAAAGAGTTTAAATAAAATATGGAAATGAATGCATACAACTAAATCAAACACGCGCTTTACAAATGGAAACCAAAAAATAGCTATGGAATGAAAGTCCTTTAACAATAATTAAACTCGTGCATTTTGATAACTATAGCGTTAATTTACAAAAATCTGCTTTAAAAACTCCATCCCGACGCAACTGTTCAGAGTTCAGGATATAATATGGTATTTCTCTTATCAATCAAAAAAAATTTAAAGTACCGGTAAATATTTGTTTCAAAATTGATTAGATAAAAAACGTTCCAAGGTAAAACATTTTTATCTTACGAGAGATTTCTAGCTAAAAAATTAAATTACAATTTCCAATTTAAAAATAATAGCAGTCAATTATGATGTGAGGATCAGTAACTGCCTAAGGTACGCCCGGGAGGCTCCTTCCATGTGGCAAATATATTATAGTCTAGGTTAAAACTATAACAGACACAACATCCAGTCCCCAGCTATTAATTCATCACTGTCAGAGGGTAACCTCACATTTCACCAATGATCAATATTTATTCTATGCCAGGAATTGAACCTGGGAACCCTTAGATCGGTAGGCAGACACGTGGAACCCTTGTGAAGAACTCTGGAATCTCGTGCCACACGTTTTAGAATTTTAGTAAGAGGTTTGTTTTTCGTACTTTTAATTTTTTTTCAACGCGGAATATACCAGAATAGCATAATACCCATTTATTAATTTATTTAAAAAATACATACTTCCTTATTGATTTAATTTGACTGAATAAATAACACAAAAAAACCGAATCAAATACATAAATACATTTTTAGAGTGATAGTTTTTGGAAATAAATAAATAAATACACTAGCCAACCACAATGTGAGATCACTAAAAATTAATAATACACTACAAAAGAATACTAATTATAGAAAAAAATTATTATTAATGTGAGACTTGCAATTATTGATGTTTAGAGAAAATTTGATAAACGGCCTCACGTATATCATCCTAAAAACTAAGCATTCTATTTATTACAATTGTTTGGGGAAGGTTAATCAAGGTACAAATGAAGATTTTGTGTATTTCTCCACAGGAAGAAAAGAACTAAAAAATAAACAATAATAGGTTCTATTTTAAAGAGGGAATAGAGTGAAATTCCACCCAAACTCAATATGTACATTTAACTTGTGAAATTGTCACCCCACCCACATCCCCCCAGTGAAAATATATAATTTGTGGGAATATAAAAATAGAACAATTGAAAAGTTTTGGGGGAACAATCTGAAATAAACTAAGAACAAATAAATTATATCTTAAAATATTAATTATTTATGCAGAAGTGCTACGACGATGTTGGCACTTTACCAGCAAAAAGAAACTTCACAAATTCACTTCATGTTTACGAAATAACAAAGGTGGAAAAAACAAAATTTTTGCGATACAATTAGGTATACACAATGAATAAACGGTTTATTATGTCCATACATTTTCAGCTACCCATTTCCTTAAAAAATATATTTGCTTATAGCTGGCTATCGTGCTGTGCCCAATCCCCATTTCCCCACGTCCAGTGTAAACGTATTATTTGTGGACGTATCAAAATGGAACAAACGAAAATGTTTGCGTTACAATCCGGAACAATCGAAGAACAAACTATTGTAATCATAAAAACTTGAATTTTTAAAATTGGGGGTGCCAACTTCACGGACGTATGTTAACTGCTTTAGAAACTTTTCGTATTTTGCTAGTGGTTTACTTGATAAAGTGAATAATGTGTGCCAACCATCCTTTCAGACAAGCGCCTTTTAACTACAATACGCTTTACTTGGACCTTCGCGGCCAGCTAGCACACGCAGAATGAACAATTTATTCATACGTTTGAGTGCCAGGAAAACTTCACTGTGTCTCAGATAACCTTCATATAGCCAATCCAAAATCAATAGAACAAGGAAATAGGAATAAAGGAATTGTTGAGGGTTGGTTTTTTTGTTTGGTTTTTTTTAGCACCGCGTCTTACTACCCGTTCTGGTAATACGCCTAAGTACTTATTACTCTTATGGGTTATGAATTGGAAAGGTTGAAGTTAGAGGAAGTGAACCCAAATTTGTGTATAGGGAGAGTGGAAAACTAATTAGGAAAACTACCCCAGTTCCCCTGAGCGAGATTTGAACCTTGATCTCCCCGTCCACATCAGTCGATCTCAACAGAAAACTAGCGCGTTAGCTAACTACGCCACCGGGGTGGGTTTGAGAGTTGTTGCTAGTCTTATTGTAGCAAAAACATTATTTATTGAACTTAAAAAAAAAAAAGAAAACCCCAAATTAATAATAGATTATAGACCAGTGTGATATCTGTTCGAAACACTCGCAAAATAAAATATTTAATATCTTATATTAAACACAATTACAAAATAAAATAAATATTCTAGGAAATACGGTAAATAATTTATATTCTATAGCATCGGTAGTCATGTGGACAAATATTTTCTCATATGGTCCATTTTCAGTGATGGATGAAACAGTGTTCTAGACCTGGCTGTGAATATTGAGACACGTTTTCCTAAATTGTTTTCCAACTTCCCTCAAAGCAAATGTAGTTATATCATCTTTAATTTGTATCTTTTTCATTACTATCGCCCAGTAATTGGTAGTAAAGGTGGTTGAAATAGGTAATAATCTGTTACATTTTCCTATAGTTCACTCTGTATTATATTATCCCCTTCGCGAAAGAACGGAATTTCAACTTATGGTCGACTCACAAAATCCATTATAGCTAGGCCTGTCAGTATTTACAGGGACTCACAGCAAAACACCGGATTAAACTAATGTTAAAACTTGCCTGGATATAAATACTACGTAGTCCTAACTGAAAAAACTGCACTGCAATCACTCATGTGGCTATAAATATCCTAGTTAAAATATACACAACAGGCATCCGAAACTTTAACAAGTACTCTAACCCCAAAACCTAAGTCTATCATGTTACAATTTGCCTGGTTGATATTATACATAATATAACTATCTACGGAATCAGTTGTTCACAAATACCCGGCTGGTCTTTCACCGAGACTCACAACACAAAACATGATTAAATCATGCTAAAACTTGCTTGGATGAATATTTTACCAAAGTAAACTACATCACAAACGGTTAAGTGGTTCCATAGATATATACAAATATCCGGCTGACACTTCACCGGGACTCACACCAAAACACCCGATTATAATTACTATACTATAAAATGCCTGAATAAATACTCTACAGAATAATAAATACCAAACACAGTAATTGTGTAGTTCCATAAATGTATACAAGCAATCGGTTGGACTTTTCATCGGGACTCACACCGTAACACCTGTTTATACACAAATAATGCTAAAACCTCCCTGGATATTGGATAATTACAAAAATAAAACCGCACCGCAATTGGTTAAGTGGTTCCAGAAATCCTAAGTTACAGATATAAATAAATCCGGCCTTATATTTAACGGAAAATCAAACCCTGGCTGTATTTATGCGAGATCCTCCCTTAGCAAACATCCTGATGGATACCCGCCTCGGTGGCGTAGTTGGCTAACGCGCCAGTCGTGTTGAGTCAGACCACCGAGGACGGGGAGATCGGGGTTCGAATCTCGGTCGGGTGAACTGGGGGTGGTTTTTCCTAAATGGTTTTCCACTCTCCCTCTACGTAAATGCGGGTTCACTTCCTCTTAAGTTCAACCTTCCCATTTCCTAATCCATTAGTGTAATTAGTACTTAAGCGTATAACCCGGACGGGTAGTAAGACGCGGTGCTAAAATTAATCCTGATGAATAGAAATAAATGCACCGCAATCGATTATGAAGTTCCAGATATCTTTGGCTATAGACAGATATTCTTAAAAACAGTACAGATCTAAAATATTTTTTTACTTAAAACATTTCAAACCTTAAAAAAGTAGAGATATCATGTAACGTGGTTTTAAGCTCGTAAACCAAATACAATACTTATACTTGCTTTATAATTATTATTTAAACCTCCTCACTCGGATATTATATTAATACCTGCCTACGACATGGCCAGTTTTATTGTTTGGGTTTCCAGAAATAATTTAGTAAAAAGACAGATTTGACAAAAATAATCACAGTTAACATAATATATTAAATTAATTAAAAAATTATAATCAACGTAAATCTTAAGAAACAACAATTTTCCTCAATCAAAGTATTTATCAAAACTTTTTACTAATACTGTAGTTATATTTTAGCCGCCATGGTAACATTAAATAAAGTATGGAATCGAACTATGGTCCCACAAAGTTATACAGAGTCATAATAACTATGAAGAAACAAATAAATTCACTTTTATAACTAAAATATGTCCAATGGATAAGATTTTATCAAATATCTTATTTTGCCCCCCCGGAAATAATATAAAATATTTTAAGTCAGGATTGGAACCCTTAAATTACAGAAGTTTCTTAAACTCAGCTTCTTTCAAATAAAGTAAAAATCTTTTAAAGTTAATCTGTTATTTACGTTACATGTGTGGAATACAGTAATTAATCATTAATAAATTTATAATTGGCTATACACAGTAATGAAGATTCTGGATAATCGGAGACTTGATTTATGTTACCATGTAAACCAATCAATGTGGGTAACAGTGCCAAAATAATGTTTGACGCGGTTAAATTTTTAGTAGCTAAAAAATATAGTAGACTGTATGTTAATGAGAGCAAACATAATTAATGAACTAAGTATGTAAATATTAATTATTGATTTTATCATGATCAGAACAATAAAGTACAATTAATTTAGTAAATCAAACTATTTTGTCATCGCTAAAAGACATAACCCCTCCCCCATCACTCCTTCCCAACAGTCAAGAAATAATTTAAGGATTTGAGGCCTTCCCTAACTCTGGCCTTGGGCGTAGCTAGGCAAACTATTTTACCGCCATGTGTGGAGGTATAGCATACCACCCGGGCTGAGCCGATAAGGTCTACCTTTCAATCTCGACGGAGTGTACGTGATGGTGGGTAAAATTTCCGAAAACAGAAAACACATGGATATGACTTGTGGTGTAACGCAAAAATATGTGTAATAATAGTTACAAAGTCGTCAGACTGTTTAATATATATGAAGAAGAAAACTAAACAAATGTAATGGTTTTAGTGAGATCTATTTTTACTGTACTAATGTTGTTTTTCTGTGCAGCTCAGAGATATCAAGTTATCCTGTTGTCTTCCGTTTCCTTATTCTTCCCCGATGTGTGACGGGTATTGGTCGATAGGGCAAAAAAGTTAATCAAACTAAAGCTCACAGAGATGGAGTCTAGCGATTATCTGATCTCGTGGCGAATGGACTGTGGTTCCCTGGTGGGGGCCTGTCATCGTCGAGTACCGATGTTGCTATCTTGGCCTGAGATTTGCTCGCACAACTGTGTAATCATCTTAATGTTCGAGATATCTGCTACCTATCATGAGATGGAGTGGAGTTTTGACTCCCCATTAACTACAGGTCAACGTGAGTGTGTTCCTGGATCCTGGCGGAGTAGCTTCATCTAATTAGCATTCTCTCATTTACTGTCTCAAGAAAATCTAGAGTGGGACCACGTACATTTTCAACTACCTCTCTTTCTCTGCTTGTTGCGCATGCACCTGTGCTCTCTTGGAACGGGCAGGTCAACGCTGTGTTCTTATGATCTGATTGGCTGAAAACTGGCTGCCCCCTCCCTGTTTCGTCTCAGTCGGGAATAATATTTATTGTGTGTGGTGCGAGGAGAATATAAGATATAGAACTACTTTGAATGTGCAACTAGACGGTCGGCTAACTGTTACTTCTCTACCACATTACTTTAGTTCTAGGTTTGAGTGGGGCTAGGTCGGTATGAAGGTAGACCGTATCACCATTCGGGCTATCCTAGCGTAGCATCCCGTCACTTCCAGAACATCAATATCATCCTATTTACTACAAGTGCTCTAGGAGTGCCCTTTCTACTCTATCGTTGGCGCTGAAATTCTGTTGAGCTCACTGAGTGGAATGCCAAGTTATAGTCGAACTGAACGCTGACTATTATGTAACCAGCCTGTAATATGAGTGTCAACGTTTGGTCTGTTTAAATGCTCGCTCTGCGTGTATTTTTTTATAATGAAGTTGAATGAGTTTTGTGTATTGCCTTCGGCAAGTTAATTATGGTCCCGCCTATTAGCGAGTAGTAAAACTCATGGTTTGTTTTGTGCTAGCGCTCAGCTTAGCAAAAGTTAATTGGTCGTAAGCTAGTTCTGCTGACTTAATGTTAGTGCCTCATGAGCCAACTGGGGCAAGGTAGTTCCTGAAGCGTTAATCGCATTATGTTGAGCGTGCTAATAGGTGTTACTTTTTATGGGACGCGGCTTATCCGCCCCTACTTTAAAAATGTTTGGTAGTACAAATTTCTTATTAACAATTAATAATAAGACAGAGTAGTTGATTAGAGTTAGATTTATTATGTTACATTAGTCTCAGTTTAATTGCGAAGGGAGCGTCTCCACTCACTTACCAAGAGTTGAAGTTAGTATTTCATCACCAAATTGGGTCTGATGGATTTCTTTATGTTGTCCCGTACTCTAATTTATTTGTCTATTCTTTTTGATTATATGTAGCATGGGTAATGAACTTGAAGGTTTGTTTATTTTTGGCGCTCTGCAGGTGGCCTCCGTATGTGGGGTATTAATTATTCTAGTGTAATGTGGTCTACTCATTTGTTAAGTTTTGATAGCGAGTGTGGATACATATATCCAAGGCTGAAGCATGGATTCCCTAATTAGGGCTTATAGTTCCCTATTTTACAGGGACAATCTAGGCACCATCTTGTAGTGAAATTGACGTTCTCTTAGTATCAGTCGCCATAATTATGAGACTTAATAATCCAGGCCTTAATTGCCACTGTTCTAGAATTATTTATGGGTGCGTTTGAGCTTAGACTCAATGAGCTAGAATTCAAATATATTCGGGTACTGACTTTATATCTCGCCCACTGTGAGAGCTGGCTATTTGTTCGGGGATTTCTTAGATTTCACGGTATTGTCACCAGCCGTCTTGTGACTTGACGCTGACTAGTAGTTGTCTTGGATTACTTGTGTAATTTTAGTTATATCGAAGCTAGCCACTCATAGATATTAGTCCTGGCCTATAGTAGTCGTCCTATTGCGCTGAGCTCTGTACCCCTTTTTACTATCTCTGGGCACATTTCCCCGACGCCCCTAACACCGATGTGTCGTTGATGCGAACTCCCCACTCTTGGTATTCTACCGCACGGTGGTATTCCATTACGTAAAGAAACAAAAGGACTAACAACTATATCATGTTTCACCTATGTTTTATTCTTATCTCTTTAAGGTCAAGTACACACGGATCCCCATAGACACACTCTCAAGTCCCGCCTTTCTTTCGTAAGTCTTTCTTTTTCTAGCGTCCGCTTCAGACTTCGACCGGCAATGCACTCCCCATACTTCTTTACACCACATCTTAGAGTGAGTGAGGTGCCGTCTAGCGGCAAACCTTTCAACCAAACAACCGGGTGTGACGCAGACGGTACAGCTCACACAACCCATCGAACCAAACGTTATGTTTTTGGTCAGTTATGTACTTATTAATAACTTGTTAACTTTCAATACTCCTCATCCCATATTACTAGATGGAGAGAACTGCAGAAACCTAATGAACAAAACATTTGTATTAATTGTTTCAAAATTTAATGACTTTTCAATAAAACTTTGTTTTCACTGTATTTCTTCTTTCATGTGTTTGTTACCTTCTCTATCCCTTTAGGTGGGGTATCTGATGTGATACAGCTCTTGGAAGAAGGCTGGACCTCATGCCCTGGTCGTAACTCAGAAGCGTTAACGGACCCCATGAGATGATGGCCTTTATTTTCAGGATCCCCAAGGTCGTCACGAGAGATGGGAATAGCTATTGGGGCTAAGATAGCAATACACCGTGGGTACGTCCTGGCTGATCTCCAGAGTATCCATGTGTTTAATGAAGAGCTTGGGGGATCGGACAGCCTCAATCATGGAGTGTGGACATCGATATGAATCTGGTTATATAAAAAACCCGCCGTCCAAGAGCCCAGGGCCGAGATTTGTAGCATCATCCTGAGATACAAGCATTTTAATAATAGAATAAACATCAAATAATAGTTGACAAAATAATGTGATGATATTATTAGACTTACCATGTGACCCAATTCCATTGTGTTCTCTCAAACCAACTGTCTGCCACACCCCACAACCCACGATGTGTACGTGTGACCACAATATAACGCACTATTAGAGTGACCAGTCCTACTCCAAGACAAGATTGTTACCGCTACGAGCACTAGTGGCACATCCGATGCTGTAAATTACGACCACCATCCAGAAAAATCGAGATGTTTATTCTAGAGCTTTCCAGGCCAGTCTCGTCACATATTGCCCTCCCGCGTGATACCCCTTCTCTTATGTTTTTTTCTTGTCCCCTACTTCCCCCTCTCTGAGAAAATGTACAGGAATAAGAAAAAATCACTCTTGCTGGGATATCAATCCAGGACGCATCATCTTCTTTTAAAATGTAATAACTAAATTTAATTTTCTTTTATATGTATTTCAAAATTCCCTTTCATCCTTAATTTTTCTATAATAATTAAATTTAAATTCAAATTTAATGATTTATGATGATTTAAATTAGATTTTGAAACTTTATCATTTAGTCTTTTCAGGAAAAAAAGATGTTAATGTACATTCAAAGTCCTTCCAAGGGCGTAAAAAGGAAATTTTTCCAGGGGGGGGGGGGGCCCACAT
>CABFWO010002995.1:0-44900 GCA_902155825.1 Timema genevievae | reverse complement strand
GGGGGGGGGGGTCCACATTTATTTATTTTAATTTAGCACTAGAGCCTATTCTATTTTTAAAATATTTTTTAATTTAACAATAAATAATTTAAATATAGTTGAAAATTACACCTATACGTGGGAATAGAACTCGTAGCAAGGTGTCATTTACATTATTATATTCAAATACATACCTGTGGACGGCCTTGGATTCATCCCAAATAATAACGTACTAACGTATTGGTTAGTTTCAGAGCTTATTACATATAAATGTCTCTCAGCCTAACTTTGATTAATGTATATATATATATAGCTATAAAAATTAGTGTCATTATTTCTTTCCATACAAGCATTAAATTGGGAAATACAGTTTAGTAGTGAAAAAAAAGCTCCTTGTGTAGATTCCATATTTATTGAACATCCTAAGTTGTTTATATAGATTATATGTCAATATCAAGTGTAAAAACATTTTAATATTAATAAATAATAATGATAATAATAATTATAATAATAATAATAATAATAATAGTAATGATAGTAATAATAGGTAGGCCTGTGCAAATCTTTGAAATTTTAAGTCCGATCCGAATCGTAATAATATTAGGATTCAATTTGAAACTTAGAATATTTTTCGGATTCAATCCAAAATTTAAAATATTAATATTGGAAAGATTTGAATTTGATTTGAAATTCCAAATCTAATTAAATCCTAGATTCGGATTCGATGAGTTTAGCTTAAAATTTGAGTTTATAATTTTTACTTGCAAAAAATACAATCAGACCAGAAACCATTTGCGTAGTCAAGTGCATAAAGAAATAAACTTGAGTTCTAGGTCATAAAGGAATCACGTGGGTGAAAGTTGTTTGTGACAGTGAATATCTTCTTTAAAAAAACAGTAGCTAGGGCTATCTTTTTTAAATATTAATCAACCTTTGCACATTGATTGAAAAAATTGGTGTGATCTTTATTTGATGTTTCACCTTTTTAGATTAATGTTATTGCATAGGCCTACATTTATTGTTAATAAACCTAAAATGTGTTTATAATGATTATCATCATATTTTGAAATATTTCATTATTGGGTGGGAACTCGGAAACTTAACATAGTGAAATATTCAACACGGATTTTTTTTAAACATTGTCAAAGTAGGTCTAAAATAAATAGTTATATTCAGATTTGAACATATTTTTAAAATATAAGATTCAATTCTTACTCGATTAGATTTTTTTTAAGCACGAGATTTGATTAGAGTCAGCCAAGGTTTGGATTCGATTTGAAATTGATAATAATTATGGAGTCGCACAGGCTTTATAAATGTCCTAGTAATAATATTTTTTTTAAATATATAAATTATTTGAATTCTACACACAAAACATATGTATTTATAGCTTTGCTAAAAATCTTTTTTATTTAGTTTTACAGAAGTTGAAAGTTAACAGTCAGTAGTCAATATCTTGCTCACGTGTCATAGTTAGAAAAAAAATCTTTGTGCATTTTCTGTATTTGTTTTGGCCTCATTGAACAAAAATTACAAATATAGAAGCCTATGGATTGAACCAATGGGAGAGACATTGGAGAAAGTGCCCTGGACCCCTCCAAAAAATGAAATGAATTTAAAGCACTATTTGCTTTCCATATTTAATATTTGCAGCGTTAGAAATTTGTATCACACTTAAAACAACTGGATCCAGGGCCGTAGAAGGAAATTTATATTGGGAGCTATATTAACTTTGGTAGTTCGTTGTCAAGTATCCCAGCAGTTGGCAAGATATTTTTAAGCATCGAATCCCTCTTGAAATATTTTAAAAAAAATATAACAATACTTTCATCGGGAGGTGTTTAAGAACCTTAAACTCACTTCCTCCTTCCACCACTTAGTAAGGGATTGACTGGATGACATTTCCATAGCGATGACCACAATTGTAGTCCTCTTATGTTTTGTAATCCCAAGTCAACAAATACTTTTAAAGGTATAGTTACTACATTATAAGTAAATTAATACATTCAAATTGGTCAATAAAATCTGTATTGTAGATAGACTTAGAGTAATTTAATCGCATTTAAAAAGCTAATAAAATAAAATAAACATGTTCACACATTGACTACCTATCAAAATCTTTTGAAAAATAACTTTTTCCAAAGTCCAATTGGAGTCAAATCTTCGACCGTAAAACAAATACAGAAAATAAAAATATACAGAGAACGTCTCCAAATTACGTTTAGACCATATTTTATTTAAAATAACTATTTTTAATATGAGCAGGAATGCCTCCTTTTATTTATTATAATAATGGATTAAGAATTCAATGTGTAGTATGTTTTTATACTCTGAATATAACTTTAACAATTATTATTATTATTATTATTAGCACCACGTCTTACTACCCGTTCGGGTTATACGCACTTACGCTAATGTGTAATGGTAGGGTGATGGGTGATTATGGGATGAAATGGAGGACCTACAGTTTAACGTGGAATCCGAACCACGGTGGAGGCCTGGCATTCCTCACATTCACAATTTAACAATTATTATTACAGCCTAAAATCTACAATGCTTAAAAATAGGAAAAACATGTTAAAGAATGCAGGCCACGAGTGCGGATTATTACATGTTTGAGAGCCTCAGTTAAATAAGGGCTAATGTAATAAAACTTTGTATACGGAGAAGCATATGGTATTTTTCTATGTATTGAAAATAATGTATCACTAGAGTGAGACTCATATAGTCTTACAAGAAAGTAGGGAGCAACTCTCTTTATTCACACAGCAGTTAAGACTTTGTGAATATTTTAGTTACTTAATATATTAAGATGTTTATATTTAACTACGAAAATTTTTCATTATTGGACATTGGTCCTTCTTATCCCAATGTACATGGTATTAATGTTAACTTGACTCAAGGAAGTCACAGAGATTAGCTTCACCCTCCACTGCCACTTGGATTCCGATACAGCAGGCTAGCCATCGTTTGCAAAACGATACTAGCTTGTAAATGGGTACCGATCACACTAACGGCACCTATTATCAACTAAGATAACTCTTTGCAGAAGGAGAAGTTGTATTTAACGTTGTTTGGACAGAGCTAATGTCGAGAAAAATCCGTAAGATAGCGTTTGTGTTGCTGAGCAAAAGATGAAAGTGGATGCTAACGGTCCGTCCCGTTGAGAACCAAAAAACCCATATTCGTCAGCAGTGGACTGGAAAGTCTTGGGCTGAAGTTTAGGGTTGGGCAGAGAGTTTAGGGGAGGGGGTGGGTTAGCAGGTAGATAGTCTTCTTCTCTGGCTATTATGAATGAAAACTGTCAGGGACCTAACTATTATTATCGTGTCTTACTATCCTTTCGCAACTACGCTAATGTGTAATGGTAGGGTGATTGTGAGATGAAATGCCGGACCTACAGTTTAACGTGGAATCCGAACCACGGTGGAGGCCTGGCATTCCTCACATTCACAAGTTGTGATTAATACACGTCTTATTTTAATTATTTATGCAGAAGTGCTACGACGATGTTGGCACTTTACCAGCAAAAAGAAACTTCACAAATTCACTTCATGTTTACGAAAGAACAAAGGTGGAAAAAACAAAATTTTTGCGATACAATTAGGTATACACAATGAACAAACGGTTTATTATGTCCATACATTTTCAGCTACCCATTTCCTTAAAAAATATATTTGCTTATAACTGGCTATCGTGCTGTGCCCAATCCCCATTTCCCCACGTCCAATGTAAACGTATCATTTGTGGACGTATCAAAATGGAACAAACGAAAATGTTTGCGGTACAATCCGGAACAAACGAAGAGCAATAATTAAAATCATAAAAACTTGATCTTTTAAAAGTGGGGGGCTACCGTGAAGTGGCCCCCCAATGTAAACATATAATTTATGGGCCTATCAAAACGGAACAAACGAAGATTTTTGCAGTACAATCCGGAACTATCGAAGAACAAACGATTGCGATAGTAAAAACTTGAATTTTTAAAAGTGGGGGGCCAAACTTGGTGGATGTGGTAAAGGGATTACTGCCACCTGAACTATTGTACTCTGGGAGACGGCAGCTCTTAGCTCTCAGCTTGTCTTTCTCATGAGGAACATTTTGAAAGTGAGTTGTTTTAAAGAATTCTCACTTGGAAGCGCTATTATTACTGGATATTTTAAGTTTACCTGACTCAAGGGGCGCAATGAATCTCCCATAAGGCTACCTATCTGTTATTTCCTTGCCTGTGCCCGAGCAAGATTCGAACCTTAATCTCCCGTAAGGCTACCTATCTGTTATTGCCTTGTCTTTGGCCGAGCGAGATTCGAACTTTAATTTCCCGTAAGGCTTTGTATCTGTCATGTCCTTGCCTGTGCCCGAGCGAGATTCGAACCTTAATCTCCCCGTCCTCGGCAACACAAAACCAGCGCGTTAGCTAACCACGCCAACGAGGCAGGTAATTCCAAATAGCTTCTGGAATTATTTAATACTAGTAATATTTATTTGCTGGTGGCAGCTGGGTGTGGTTCCTCACAAAACCCCACAGAAATTTGGCCTAAGAGAGTTACAACCTATATCCAAAACCCTTCCTCACAACCCACTCCCTGGAGGGAAGCAAGTGCTCAGATAAAATAAAGTACATCACTAGTGGTTAGTTGCTATAAACCAAAAATTAGGAAACCAAAAACTATAATTCAGTGTGTTATGAGTAATCTTAATAAATGTATTTATACACAAATTATTAAACATGTGACTGTTAAGAGGTAAGACATCATCTTTTTCAACAAAGTCAATTTCGCCCTTGCCATCTGAATTGTCCTCGAAGTCATCGGGAATATCTTGCTGATTTTGCACGGAATCTGGCTCTGATCTACACGATTCTGCCAAAAGGTCATCATCAGTGTATAGATAATCCATTATGGTCACATCAACACTAAAGAAATTAAATAAGTAAATAAAAAAATAAGAATACGCTATCAACTAAAAACTTACAGTAACACTACACTGGGAACCGAGTGCCCCAAAACCGGTTTAAAGTGGATGGGTGATGTATTTCAAGTGTATAAACACGAAAATTGAAATACTGTCAAGGAAAAGGAAAAGTCGTGGCAGCTGGAGGTAGTAAGGGCTGCCAACACAAATCTACAGCAAATGAAAACTCACTGGGGCACTGGGGCGCTGGGGCACTGGGGCAGTGGGGCACTGAGGCACTGGGTAGGGTTCCAGGGTCAAGGAACCCCATATTCCAAGTCTAGGACATCTGGACTGGAATACCTCGGGAGATATTCGTGAGCCCCGTACTCTTCAGTCTGTATGTGAAATACATTCCAAAGTGATCCGACACCAGTTTAGTATCTTACGCGGATGACACGATTCTTGTAATGGAGTTGTAGAGCAGGCCGTAATTTTGGAGGTTTCTTGGCACACACCTTCAACACTTGTATGTGTGGCTGACTACCAGGAAGACTAGTATTAACTTGGAAAAGATTACCACCGTAATCTTCACATTGAAGACAGACCAGAATCACAGGTGAGGCCCATTCAAGATTTTGAAGACCAGATTAAATGAGTGGACAGTGCTAAGCAGGAGCTTGGGCTTAAGCTGAACACTAATCTAACATAGAACATAAATATGACGGACCAACTGGCCAAAAGCATACGGAAACTTGCCTACACCAACTGTTGAACAAGTATGTTTATGAGAAATGTTATGACGCCGTGCAAGCAGTTTCTCATTTCATTTCTTGATTATGCGTCTCCTTTGTGGTGATCTAGCACGTGTACAAACTGAATTTATTGTGTCTTAGAATCATTGCAGACGTATCTTGGTACGTATTCAATTTAACTTTGCCCCAAAAGTTGAGACTTGGCAATACTATGTATCAGTGATAATTTCCGGAAACTTGAGCAGTCCTACTACGACAAGGTACCAGGTTCTACCAGTCTCCTCTTCAAGGAGCTTGGGAACTATGTATTTGACCCAGAAGGGTTCCAATATCGTTCCAAGGCTCTGTTTAGATAAGTGAGATTTTGATAACAATTGGTCAATATAAAGCTCTCACCCAGTCCCCAACACAGTAATGAAGGAGCGTATTCCTTTAAAACCCCTAGTAAATTAGATCTTACTTTTTTTTGTTTATTAATCCGTTCCTTTTAAAGTATACTAATTAGAGAAATGTGACAATCCATCGCTTCAATTTACCGTTAAAATCATGGTATGATCTACAGTGTCAATACATGATTTAATTGGTTTCAAGTTTCCCTTTTGGAATCATATTGGACTAAAATCTAATTAGTTCAAGGAACAAAACAGGATTTGTTGGGATTTTCATTCTCAACACAAGATTTAGTTAGAGCTTTTAACTTACCTTTCAAGTCCACCAAGTAGTGCTTAAGTATTCTCAACGACCTACTAGATGGTGTGTTAATGTGCTAATAGAACTTTCAGCTTAATCCCTCTTTGTCAATAAACCTTAGAGACGTGAACGGAGAGTAAGAGGAAATATCAAACATTCTAGAGTACTTTCAATCCAAGGGATTTTCCCTGGATGAACAGCCGATGAAAACTCATTTATTTTGACCGTCAATAATGACATCCTTTATTCCCATTTATCTTATTATATAAAAAGAAAGCCTCAATTCTTACTTAAATCTACCCCTTCTTTGACGCCTTTCTCTGATCTCCCCAACATCACCATTTTCCACAATCTGTTGGACCCTTGCAATGCTCTCTCCCTACAATCCTCAGTGAGTATCTAACTAACCCTCTCAAACCTACGACAGTTTTCACCTCCACAAATCTACATGGCCTCCTCTCGTGAAACTCTTCTAGAAACCCAATCAGAAAATTTGGAAATAACATATCTAAAAGAACAAGAGTTATACATCTGTGGAAAGGAAAAAAGACCTATGCCAATGCAACCAAAATACGACCAAACAAATTAACTCTGTCTAGCCATAGCACATAAGCCTATCTCTTAGTTTAATTTATCACCGATGTCCAGAAAAACTTAATTGATACTTTTGCAAGACACAAAATGAAATATATAATTAAGTTGCACTACGTATTAAAAGTTACATTAATTGAAAATCTTACTCCCTCTTTAATAAAAAAAAATTTTTTTTGGAAGAATAGAAATTTTAAGCAAACGGAAGACCTTAAGTCCGATTTTAATAGGAAGCAAGTTATTTGAAAACCAGATGTTCATGTTGCCACAATGGCAGAATATATATTAGAATAATTTATTGTATCTACATTCTTAGTCCGTTTAATGGAAATTCTCAGTAATCTATAAGGAAGTAATATTGGAAGATTTTGATATCTCTCTATATAGAATTTTTTAATAAACCAAATAAGACATATTTCTAGAATGCTATATTTGAGAAACTTTCAATCATTGATACTGGTTTAAAGTGGTCTTCTAATAAAAATCAGGGTTTAATATTATTATAAGCTTTATATCAGAATAGTACATATATTTAAATGGCATAAAACTGCGTGGTGAAGCGATTAGGCTATATACGGTTGATATTATTATAGATTACCATAATATTGTTGAACATAAACGAAGAAAAAATCTACGTAGATTTAGCTCTGGTTGAAGCCAACTGGTATGGATCAGAGCTCTAGAGTTCAAATACATGTCCTGATTTCATATTAACTGTTCACGAGTACCGCAATTTTAAAACATTTGAATAGACTTAAATAACGAGAAAACCCCCTTTAGGGGCACTTTTTCCGCATGTTGTAGATAATTAAATAAATGCTTTTTTTAAGAATTTGTTTTTATTGAGCCATATTTAGTTAGATTTCATTTAATATGTAACAAGGAAACTTTTGTAATAAATTAAAATTTTAAAACTTAGTTTGGATTAAGCCCCCAATTAAATTGTTCTTAACATTATCTGAAATCTAGTTAGGCCTATAATTTGTATTATGTAGCAAAACTATATTATGAAGGAAGTTCTATCTGCAGTGTGACTCGTGGTTAAGTCCTCCAACGGGCATGACAAAAAAAGTTTTTACACAGTATTCGTCTCAAAGTAATTTAAAGCTTTATTTTTTGTAGATGTTTTTAATATGATGACTCCAATAAATAACTAGCCTTTACATTGAGAAGGAATACAATAATGCACTATTACACTAATGTTGAACACACAATCCCCCTTGGTACGGCTCACAATTGGACGTCTAATATGACGTGCCTGGGGTTAGTAGTCACTGATCTATAAGACAGGTAGGCGTAGACTACAGCCGAGTTGAGGGAGAAACATTTCTCAGTACTGTCATAAACAGAATTTCAGTTGAAACCCATGCTGCGAGTTCCCTAAGGGGTAGCCTCCCCCTCCCAAACGATGAATAATAACCCACTTGTTTCCTGGTACTTGCTCTAGCTAAAATATAGCGCTGGAACTCACTCCCCTTCATTTAGATAAGAAATGACACGGTTTTATTTCACGTTTTCGAGAGAATGAGGGAGCGAATCCTGGAAAACGATTACACTTCCATTACATGATTCAAACGCGTTTTTTTTATTACTGTGGTACTGTGGAAGGTGACGTTGCAAATGATTGTGTGGAATTCGTGGAAATCTCGATCGGTATGCCGAGGCGAGATAGCACAAAGTAGACTCTGGTATACTTCATGAAGGGCGCATGTGCTGCTCCCTGGGCTGTTGTTTTATTAGTGTTGTGTCCTCGTGATTCAAATCTTTATGTGGGTCATTATTCGTACGGCCTTGGGGAACTGCCAACCAGCTCTCACGCTAGTGCATTCCTCTCAGTTATTGCCGGCCTGAGCTAGTGGTCAGGCTGTAGTAAAAAAATGTATTAAGCGCGCACTTTCCTTACCAAATGATTATATCGGCACACGACTTACAAACTAATGTAATACTAGAACAGGCAAAATACGAAGTCACACGGCCGTTAATTTATCACTGTGAATGAGAGAGCTAACTTTTTCATTCCATGTCAGTAATCGAGCTCGGGGCCCTTACTTCATTGCTTGGAGTCTTAATATAAGTATTGATGGAGCTCGTTCAATGTCGAGCATTTCAAAACGGGATTCAGCATTGGCATAATTGGATTGATCCTACACGATATTAAATTAGTGCTAAGCCCTTGACATTTATTTTTGTAAATTTCAACGCGTCATACGGGCTATACACATTTTAAATACGTTAATGAGGTGGGGGTGATGAATATGGAATTTAAAGAAAATGTACTCACATTTTCGTGGATCTAGAGTGGAAAATTATTTGGGAAAACCACCCTCAGTATTCCGGGCAGAGATCCAGCCCCGACCTCCCCATCATTACCCAACCGGACCATATGATTTTGGATTTTTGTCCATGTTTCCAACAATGGGGGCATCTTTTGAGTAATTTCTTATCTCTTATTTCCAAAAACTATAAATATGTTTTTTATATATATATATATTACACTACCTAGTGCAACTCACTTTTAATGCCATGTTACAAAGACTGAATTCGGCAAATTTTTTCAAAACAATTAATTTCAAGAATTCACAGAGATAAATAAAATCTCTATTTTAAAATCATTCATGTATAGTAAATCTTTTAACTTATTAGTGTATTATTTATACCCCTTAATCTTTTATTTTATAATGGTTCAACTTTTGTTTGTCTTTTAAAGATGAGAATAACAAAATACGAAATTGCCAGTTCAAATGTAGCAAGCTGTAGGTTGCTTTCGAAATCAAACTAGGACCTGTATATAATCAATGACCACTTTATTAAATTAATTTTGGCCAACGATGGATAAATTAGAAAGTCTGGTCTTTGTGCATTTTATCCAGACTATTTCCAAATGAACAAATAACTAATACGTACTAGTTTAGTAAACATTCATAGGATAAAAGCAAACAACAAGTCTTACAAATACATTAATAACATTTGTAAAACTCACAATGGTTTTGAAACCGTTTATTTAAAACTAACATTTGTCAAATACACGGCATAACCTACATATATATTTAACCTTCAAAACCGGGAAGGTTTTATTATTTATAAATTAATGTCTCAAATTTATTATTATTATTATTATTATTTTCAGAAAGATGTATGTCTTTAAAAAAATCTTCTTCAATCCAAACTTTTCCCTTACTTGGATAATTCTTACCATCCAATATTTCATAATTATAAAAGTCTTGTATAACTTATTGATCAATTCATATACATTTACCTATACTAGTGTGCACATCTCTAGTCTAGATTGCGGCCAGGTGAGCTCAGGTTGTATTCACCTAACTGATTTCACCTATATCCCTCCACACAAATGTGGGTACATTTACTCTTAATTAATCTTCCTCATCCAAACCCTATTAATGTAAATATGCGAATAACTTCCCGTGTGAACAATATATCTTTTAGTTTTTGTAATAGTGTAGGGATGAATAAGGTAGAATTGGTAGGAAATGTACTCGCATTTTAATGAACAAAGAGTGTGTAGCCGTTTAGTTAGAAAACACCACTATTACACCTAGCAGGATTTTGAACCCTGACCTCCACTTCATCAACAATCCAGATTAGATGCCTTAGCCTGTATGCCCACCATTGTGAGTTACAACCACAATAATCATTTTTGTAAAAACTTCAAAATACTTCGAGAGGGACTTAGTACAATTAATATATTTCCTTACAATCTCCTATTTGCCCCAAGCCACTTCAGGTAACACTCTCCTTATTTCCCCTTATTTTCCCTTCTCTAAAATAACTCTGGGTAACATCTTGCTTGATCTTAGCTGACCGCGGAGCGAATTATTCGTCCTTACCTCATTATGATGTCCTACACACACAAACGATCATTTCATACTTAACTAGTAGCTTTAATAAACTTGTACTGAAATCATTATATCAATTATGATTAAGTCCATTCGGCCATTTAAGCGAGTAAATATCTTCATTAATTATATTATTAATAATAATAAATAAACCGTGTATTAGGGTAGTAATATTGGGTCAGATCAATGTTTTTTAAAATTATTCCACATAGCCCAAACGGATGCCAAAGCGCGGAATACAGAGGAAATTATTGTATCATCTTAAAATGATATCTATGTATAAGCCCCTATTCCAAAAACTACCCATCCCACTATTATGACGTCACTTCCGCCCTGAGGACCGTAAATGATCCCTACTTAAATGAAAACGAAAGTTAGTTGAGAACTTTACTAGGAACATAAGATATATAATACATAAATTCAAAAACATTACAATACGTGATTAGATTTTATATTCTAGTAGCCACGTCGTTCTGCTGTTTAGGATCGTAAAAGCAATGTGTATGTTTATGTGTCAAGTAATGTAAACAGTGCGTTTTTGTGCGCCTATTCTAACCATCTTTATAAACAATGGAAGTGATGTGTGTGATCTGCGATAGTCCGGTTGGTGACGCTGATGGCTTCGTAGCTACCAGAGGCTTAGAAAAAATTCTATCTATGAGATTTATGTCAGGCTGATGATTTGTTTGAGACTTTAAGTGAGAAAAAGAGTGTAACAGTGCATACTAAGTGCTGGAAGTAATACACTCGTCGCGTAAACACAGTATCAGTTGCAGATAAAAATGTGAATATAACCACTAAATTACGCAAAAGCATGGATCCCTTTTATTTTAAGGAATACTGCTTATTTTGTTGGAATTCAACAGAGTTTGAGGATTGGAAAAACATCCGGATCAGTATGGGGCAGTAATTTGTGTCCCTACATTGATTTTGACCCAAACTAATATATCTCGTGCGATGGAGAGGGATGATGAGCGGGGGCAACAAGTTTTGTTTAGAGTTAATTCTGTTTGACCTCGTTGCCACCCGGGCAAAGTACCATCAGAAATGCTTTTCTACATTTGTGCGTAAAGGTACGCATATCCCAGATGAAGGTTCTGAACAGACTCGGAATGTGGATGAAGGAAAAACACAGCTTTTTTAAAATCTGTGAATACATGGAAAATGATGACGAATGCCAATATCTGAGTTACTTTTACAGAACAATGTATGAGCTGTCTCCGGGAGATGACTTTTAGACTGAGAAGCACCTAAGGAACAGGTTAGTAGAACACTACGGTGAAAGAATACTAGTGTCACATATCAGAGGCAAATGGGAAAAATACTATCTTTCCGAAATATAGCAAGTTGTATATTAGCTGAAATTGCTTCGCGAAGACACAAAGCAATATTTCTGATGAAAAAAGAGAATCGTAGCGATGGCGACGGGGATCATTAAAGAAGCAATATGTTATATGGTGTACGAGACTGATACATACACATTCTTTGAAAACATTCAATCGGGAGGGCATGACTTAGTTCCAAACACCCTTAAACGATTTTTAGAGAATGTGACCAAAAGCCTAAAGGGGACATTATTGTCGCTAAAAGTGCTAACATGCAATTATATCCTCCATGCGTCCTAGATCGTTTGTTTCTCCGATCCAATTGGGTACATCAGTTTATTTACACAGGAAGTACCGGTTCCACACATTTATAAATCTGTTGCATGTTATGGGATTATGCTCCTCATATATTGAAGAAGTAACTGCATCCGTAGAAGAAAGCGAGTTGGTTCGGTACATATTCGACAACGTGGATCACAATGTTTGTAGTATTGACCGCTACGATACGTTTCACTTAATTGGGGGGAGGGACATAATTTGTTTAACGCTGGCTGCTTCTATCAACATTGGAAATAAAGTCCCATGGCCGAAGTCGGTGCCGTCTATCGCTAAAGTTAGCAAGTTTGCTTATACACAGATAAAAAAGCGGACTCAAAAAATGTGTCTAGAAGATGTAACTTTACTCCAGCTCAATCCCCAGAGTGCCAATTTAATCAGATGTTTAGACAGGCTATGTGGATGTCAGGACCAAGCTGCAAGGTGGTAAGCTTTGTAGGCTGGAGCGGTTTCATGGAAACAATTACGAAGTCCAACAAAGACATCTACGAAACATCAGCAGTGTTGGCCCTTCCCATCGTAAACCTTGACCCAACTAATCTTTCAACAATATAGACTTGCCTAGAATTCACTGCAGAACAGTTCAAAAAGCAAAACGAGTCGTCATGCATAGTCACATTTGATCATGCCCTGTATGTAAAGACGATGGATATAGTTTTGGCGTCAGATAGCTGCTCTCCTCTTTCATCAGTAACTGTATGGCTTGGAGGGTTCCCCTGATTAATGTCCTTCATGGGGGCCATTTGAAAAAGAATGGAAGGAAGTGGATTGGAAGAGCTTTGGGAATCTATTTTTGCGAAGAATTCAGTAGTGCACATGATGACAGGATACGCCTATGCTAGAGCGTTACGAGCTCATTTTTTTACTCAAAGTGCCATCTGTTCCGTGCTAATAGAGAATACAGCGGAAAATGGAGCCATGTGCGAAGAAGCAATTGCGAATATAAGAGTAGAACCTGAAAGTGTCCTAAACGTAGTAAAATCAGAAGATGAAATCCTACGCTCCTCTACCGTTATGGCTGTTGTGGCTGCAATTAAGACAATTCTTAAAGAAGGAGCTAAAAGAAGCAGAACTTAGAAATTATGGGTCCAGTATTTTGATCAAGTGGAAACTATACGCCTGTTAGTACGAACAGAACGTAGTCGAGACTGGAGACTACACCCATACAACTATGCTCCCATTCTTGCATGCTGGCGGGTATATTAATTATGCAAAATCAGTCCACTAATGCTTGCAATAGATGGCAAAACTGGAATCGACTTTGAAGACCTCGTCAACAAAGGATTTTTCACAGTTCGCTGATCACTCAAATTTTGGAGTGGGATTATTACGGATATGACAATCGAGCAGGTCCTGATGAAGAATTTGAAGGTTACAGGAGTATTAACACTTGGACGTGAAATATCTGAGGCTACGCTTGCTTGTTGGATACATTCGATGCCAGCATCAATGAAGGTTGTAGATGCCTTAGAATGTTTTGCAAGTGCGAGCACGACAAATTCTGACCAACATGTCAATCTTGGACGAACTTGACAAAGGCGGGATTTTCAGCACGTGGAGATATTCACTGACTGATTGCGGATGCACTCTCCTTTTGACAAACCACATGATCTCCTCATGTACCTATACAGTGGTGTTGTCGGTGATGAAGACGTAAAATGTGACTTAGATTTAGAACAAGGCACCTCCACAATGACAAAACTTAAAGGAAAGTATTTTTCTGATGTTCGGCTTTAGCGAAAATACAAAGTCGTCACACTTGCGGCGATCACACAAGCTGTAGTTGTACGTCGCGAGCTGCTACCCACCAATCCAAATCAACTATTCCATCGAATAATGTGTGTCGTGCGTAGTGAAATCGACCTTGATTCATGCTTGTAGTACAAGCTGGCACCGGTTCCACCAGCTCTATTCAATGTTGTTGCCCTCATGAAAGGCACAAAATCAACTTCAAGAACAGTTATGGAAAAAATATGTCTCCCATCAGAACGGCTCCCGGTGAAACCCACCTTCGAACTTTCAGTGATGTTTATTACAACTACACTTCATACATCAAGGCAAATTATCACGGAGAAGTCACTGTAGTCTTCGATGGCTACACCGAAAACACAACTAAAAACAGAGAACACATGAGACGAAGATCGAAAGTGTCGTCTGTCGATATGTTGTTGGATCTGAAAATGGAGGGGGTAACAGCCCAAAAGAAATTTTAGACAACACTTCCGACAGAGATTTTTGGCTCTTTTAGGCTCCCGATCAGAATAAAATGGATTCATAGTGCACCATGCCCAATCCGATGCTGACCATCTGATAGTCAAAACAGCTGTCGATTTAGCCAAAACCAAGAATGACGTTGTCCTCGTATGAGAAGACACTGATCTGATTGTGCTTCTCGTAGCTCTGGCACAGAAGAATCAAAACATCGACATGCTGATTCCAGGCTCCAAGTCCAACTCAAGGAAAGTATTCAGCTCTCAAAAGCTGCAGCAGGCTCTTAGTGATATTCAGGATACCATTAAGTTTCTTCTTGCATTGTTGGGATGTGACACCACATTGGCGCCATTCAGGAAGGGCAAGATACAAGCTTTCAAGATCCTGCAATCCTCTACATGTCTTCAACAAAGGGCAAGCGTTTTTTTTACAGCAACAATGCTGAATCGGAAGAGATCGCTGCCGCTGGTGAAGACCTCCTCATGGCATTGTATGGAGGAAAGATTGGAGAAAGACTGGACAAGATCTGCTACAAGAACATCAAAACTATTAGGAAGCAGCCGCTATATGCGAAATTTGATCTATCTGTCCTTCCACCCACATCAGCTACAGCCAGGAAACATAGCTTTCAGTTATACCATCAGGTACAATAATGGTTGGAGGTACCCCTTCCTGCCACCCAGTAGGATTGGAAGAAAGAAAAGTGGGGAATTAAGACCCATTCTTACGTCCGTGCCTCCATCTCCGGAGTTGTTGATGAACCTTGTAAGCTGCCACTGCAAAGCAGGATTTGTGCGGGCTTGTGACTGCCACAAAGAAGGACTCCCATGCTCACCCTTGTGCAGAAACTGTGCGGGTGATGGATACACCAATCAACCAGATTCGGACTTAATGGATTTCGATGATGAAGTGGGTATCCTAGGCTGCCACCGACTTATGATTTCGACCAAGATGTGGATCGGCTAGCCAGTAAACGGTACTGCTCCAAGTTAAGCATTAAAGGTAAGTGTGCTAATGAGTTTAACAAATATTTTCAACTTAATTGTACTAAATGAAACAATTGTTGTGATATCGTGTCTTAGAGGTGCGCTAGGCTGGTGCAACTCCTCCACGACGCACCATGGTGACGACAATCCCAGTGTTCATGGGTCCCTTTGTTTTGACTGAATGTGAACTCTCATATGTATATGAACTGTGTTTTATATACATATATATATATATCTTAAAACAAACACAAAAATGTTATGAATAACCTAAAAATTTATAGTTATAATATAATTTTAACCATACGCAAAATGCATGTCTTTACCACTCTTACATTTGGCACTAGAGGGTTGGGACGAATTTCCAAAATGGTAGCATGTTCCCCAAGTGAGATTTTTTGTGAATTTTATTATGCTATTCAGGGCTAACCGTAGAACATGTCCACCAATTTTCAGCTTGTTAAATGATTTTTCCTCACTTTATCATATTATTCATATACTAAAAATAAAGAAAGAGAAATAATAAGAAGAAACTTTTGTAAAGGCATTGACGTGTCTGTATCTTATTATTTTAGAAAGCGATATTTAAAACAATGTATTTTTAAATAGATTTAAATGTGAATGAACTCTCTACAACATCCTTTTATTTTAAAAAGTTTGGAATTTTTGATAAAGTTCAAAGTTCTGTAACACTAATTTGAAGCAACCACTCCCAACCACCGAGGTCCATGCTTTTCAAACTTTCCACACAGGTGACCAATCAGGACGTGCTTTCCTGCGTTGGTTATTGGATCCTTCGATAAAATTTTTGGTCTCCTTATAAATAATTTCTATGACATAGGGCGTAGTTCCTAGAATTTCTTTAATTGTGAAAGGACTAGATGAAATTGTGAATTTGTTGGTGATATTAATGTTACTGTTAATTTGTGCTTTAGTTTTCAAAAAGCGGGAATCACCACAGACTCTATTATATTCAATATTTGAGTATAAAGTCTATTGACTCTATTCAAACATAGTTTTCATTAATTTTTGTATTTTTATATATAAATCCTCTTTTAAGTAGCCTACGGTTTCAAATAGTCCCCCCCCACCCCTCCCGCTCAAACGATAATCTTGGATGCGCCAATTATGAGGATGAAGCTTTGGCTAAGTACAGTGTCAAAGTCCCAAACATGTTTCAAATAGATGCATCTGTTTTAGTATGTTCCTTTCTTACTCAGAGCATTCTTGCATTTGTGAGTAAATAAAATTAACACAACTGCTATAATATCCCTTGAAAAATATATATATATATATATATTCTGAAAGAAGACAATACTATGTGTGTAGATATAATATGTGGTTTTTATTCTAACGGGCTTTTATTTATTCGTTCACCAAAAACTGTCATTTCTCGTCAAGCTATAAATGGTTTATTTAAAGTTTATATAGTTGATAAAGCTTTACTTTTTGGGTAAATTAGGGTCCAGTTTCTACTAGCGTTTAGTAAAATTATAGATATTACATATAAAAGAATTTCGTATAAATAATAAGCCTAGGTCTATACAAAAATAAAACAGTAGGTATGAACTTTTTTGACCAAGTATTTAAATCTGTTTATTTTAATTTAGCATATTGATTTTTTTTTAAGTGTACAGGTACACACACATAGCAATCAGACACTCGTCAGTAATTTTAATGGTAGTAGTAGCTTTATTGTTAATATTTTGCGTCCGAGGTTTTCTGATTTAAATACATAGTATCCTGGTTCCTGGCAAGGCCGTAGTCAGCCAAACATTTCGGGGGGAGGGGTGGTATGGGGTTCACAGCCCACTAACTGCCATAAGTTAGAGAAAATCATAAAGAATAAACACCTATATAAGCTGTTTGGAGTGTTTTCTATGGTAGGTTAGGGCAGAGAGTTAAACATTGTAAATGCTATATATTTTTTTATAATTTAGAAATTTTCATAGAGCCGTTTTCCTTTAAGTATGAAAATTTGCAATGAGCGCTTGTTAAGTTAAGGTATATCTAATCTGGGTGAAATAAGAGTTGATTTAGTATTCCTCCAATAGAGCTGGAGGGCTAAAAATTAGTACTTGGTGAAAAGGGTAAGACCACCCCAGCATACAGAGTCGAGAATTGTACCCCATTCACTTTACAAAAATACATTTTCAATCTGATTGAGGAGCGAGTATTATAATTATGTATAATACACAGAGACTGGATATTGAGAGGTTAGGGCTAAGCAGGAATTAGTGGTACCCTCAATATCTTCCGACGACCCTATATATTATCACATTCGGATAGGAAGACACTTTTTATACGGTTACTAAAGTTACTAAAACTATGTTCATATATTCATGTGTCAAGTAATATTATCTGTATATGTCACTTTTGATATATACAATCAATACCAATAAAATATTTAAATTATTTAATAATAATAGAGTAAAAATTATCCAATTTAGCCACAGTAATATATATTTGTGTGTGCTAAAAAGGTTTTCTCTTCAAACAATGAATGTAGACTAGATAGTTTTGTTTGGCTATTGGAATCCATATTTATAGCTTAGCGACAAAAATTTAGCATTTGTGATACGTATATAAACATTAACTAATCATCACTAGTCTACACTACTCATTAAACTAATAAAACTTTGAATTTACCCTTCACACTATTGACATGCACTTATCTCCAGTGTCGACTATCCATAAATTCAAAACCTTGATGTAAACGTAAGAAAATACAAAACAACTATAAGTATTACATTATTCTCAGTATTATAGGTGTGGCTTTGTAGTATTAACAAAGTTTAGTTTGTAAGTCGTACGTATAAATTGTGCTGAGAAAGTATATGTTAAGTAACCCAATCTAAATAAATAATCGAATAAACTTTCTCATACTGTGTATTAAATTTTGGAACAAAATTTTCAAAAATAGGCCTTCAGTAAATTACCCTTGAGGAAGTTTTCCTCAGAAAAATAAACAGTATATCTCGTTGATCGCAATCAACACTCTACATTTTTCAATTTAAAGAATATGATATTTAGATTTGGCTATAATAGCTTAGTTATTTTATTCGTCCATTTTGTGAAAGCCAACCTTGTACACTTGACCGGGATTCGATCTCCAACCTCCTCGTCATCAGTAATCTATTCTATTGCAAGAGTGACGCCTTATTTCAAATATTTTAATATTACTAAAACAAGATACTACTTATACTTATCTACTTGATTTATTTTATACAAATATGTGTGTTTACGGCAAACTTTCTGAAAAGGTTGATTATATCAGCACATGACTTACAAACTAACCTAATACTAGAAAAAGAGACCACCAAGTCCCTAGGTCCTCTAATTGTTGAGGCTTGATATAGAATAAAGAATTAACAAATAGATTTATTTTGGTTCTAAAATTATTTATAACTAAAATAATCGATACATTTTAAAATGTATATTAATATTAAAGTTAAAAATAATGCATGCAAATTTAAATAAATGATTCATCCCCTAATCTATTTGTAGGCTATAATTTGCTAATGTGTTTGTTGGTTTTCACACACTTTAGAAGCTCCTAGATGACCCAGGAGGCCGAAACTTTGCACACTTGAATTATAGACAACGGGACAGAACCTAAATAGGCTGTACTTTCGAAATTTCGGATTTAATAATTTAATAGTTAATTCAGTTCACCCTCACACTCTTACGTAATAACTGAAAGAAATATTTTTTTTTACAAACAAAGCTCAAAATTCCATACGCTTATCAATTGCTGTTAGGTTGGTTAATATTTTAATCAACCTGTCATAGACAGGCCTAAAATCATATCATCAAGATTGAAGATTTATTCTCTTTACAGGAAAATTGTTTAAATAAAGATGACATCAGCGTTTAGAAAACCAATAGATATTCATTTTTATGACAAAGTAAAATTGAACAAAGATTAAAATGCTTTTACAACAGAACCCTTTGAAGCGACTGAAGATACAAGTCTAAAAGGGAAGCTTTTATTTTTTGTCATTTAACGATACCTTATAATCATTTAATTAAAATGTTATTCATAGCGAATTTCCAAATTTGGTATTACTTTAGAGGCGTATTTATAAAATACCGTGCATAGCGACTTACTTCTCATCTCAGCGATCCGCATATTTAAACTAATAAGATATGGATAAGGTATAAATTTAGAGGGAATGCTGCCACATTTGCAATCAGAGAGAGAGAGTGGGAAACTATTTAGGAAAAACCCCTCTTTACATCCTTTTGGAATATTAACCCCTGTTTCCGGAAAACCAGACAAGACAAGATTGATGCCTTTTTTCAAGCTCCCATTGGTGCGAGCGAATAAGTAATAGTATTGGGCGTAGATGATGGGTCTTTGTAGAATTAGAAATCCTATTCCTGACCACGGATGTTGGCTGGTTTATGGAGTGTGGCTTCCTAAAATGTTTTCTCCCTCTATGGCGGTGTTACAATGCGTGTCCAGAAGGGTACATGTCTTGGAGTAACAAAGTAACAAAATGGCATAAGGACAGCAACAAAAATAAAGAAAAAAACATAAATATTACTCGACTAAATTTAAATCTAATAGTCTGACACCTTAGTTCAGTTGGTAGCATGACTGTGTCTTTATTTAGACGTTCCAAGTTCGTTTCTTGGCATGGCCGTTAGCATTTGTTGTTGGTGAGATGGGTGCTTCCCCTCTCGCAGCAATAAATTAAATTAAAACAATTTAATTTGAAAGTCATGTGCTAATAAAATCAGATGGTTCAGAAAGCGCACATTTAATACACCAAGATAACATTTACAATATGATTTTAGGTGTTAAAAATAAGTAAGGCAAACTTATTCTGTTTTTAGCTTTGTCGTTGCCGCCTAAACGTCTGAAACTCACCAGTTCCTAAACTAACCATGTTGATTCGAGCCAGGAACCTTCAGAGAGGCAAACGAAGCCGGGAAAATTCAGACAACTTAGTGTGATGTCTCGGTTTGCATGTCATCCCAGTTGTACATCCTTCTCCTACCACCACTCGAACCCATTAGATGGTAGGTTTTCTTCAAGTGTCTGGGAAATCCCAACGACCAATAGGAACCTTGCGGTTATATATACATACATATATATATATATATAACCGCAAGGTAGCTAAACAATACGAGACACAAAAAACTTCAATAAAAAATATTCTCTTGAGAAGCCAGGTGGTGTGTCGGCCACGCGATTGAAACCGGAACAAAGCAGGTAGCTAGTCTGGTCACGTCGTCCCCCCCCCNGCATCACGCCCAGACTACAAGGAACTATTAAATCTCAACAGGATGGTAATTCCAGACGGTCAATGAAACATCGAGCATCGAGATCGTTCTCCCGTGAGAGCAAAAAACTAGTATTAACCGTGACTAATCCACTTATACAACCTAGTTAAGTTGATGTACCTTAAATCGTTATCAAACTTGTTGAGCTAGCTTCTAATCAAAGTAACGCAAATGAGACAAGGAAATGTTATAATGACGGAGTTACTTTGAAGAGCCAAAAGCCCGACGTATTCTCAGGTAGGGATATAATCACTTCAACAGTTGACTCACCTTAGTTGCATCCGGTACGGCGGTAAAACCCAAGCTCTGAAGAATGTGCGCCTTGAGTTTCGTAAGATCCCCTTTGCCAAGCTGTGGTGTTGTGTACTTTTCGAGGTCGTCGTCCTCATAGAGGAACTGAGAACCTCTTCTCGGTGGTGACAAGGGTAGTGACAGGGCCCCAACCGTCAAGATCCTGAGAGGGGATCCCGGCAAAATAAGGAATACCGCAACGAACAGAGCGACCCTAGGTAAAGTCCACTTAGTGACGAGTCTAGACACTGATACAGGATATCTGCCCATAGCCGGCTCACTCGTCGCTCCGATTCTACGTGAGGGGTTTGAAAAGCGAAGCGACGCCGGTGATGTTCATCCTAGTAATTCGTACGTATCAAGTCCCCTGGTTACTGGACCTATTGAAAAGAGACGGGAGCTTGAAGCACAGAACTGGACGCTAGTATACGCGATCCACACGACCATGTGGCCAGCGTCGCGGACTTGGGGAATACTTTATATAAGGATGCTCTACTGGCTGACATATCTCTGAAAGAAAACTCCTTCTCATTGGCTGGTTTAAACTGTGGGGGCGTGGTTTACTTTAACTGCATATTTTCTTCTGCACTCTTTCTACTCCTTAAGGAATGCTGTTGCCGGAAGTGTTAGGCGATTTTGTGGGACAGATGCGGTTCTGGAAACGCTTTCACGTAGGGGGATGCTTCGAGGAAAGGGGAGGGTTTTTTTTAATATACACGTCCCGAGAGAAGGTAGAATGCTCGCGTCATTAGAGCGCGTTCGTGGGATCGTTGTTTCCCGACCCCCGCCTTTCCCCGTGGCGGCCGTGAGGTTAGGGGACGATGTACCGGTAACTCGCGTGCCCGTCTGTTTAGATCCCACCACGTGGGCGAGCCAACAGTGTTACTTCGACTCGGCAGCATTCGGGGATCTTCGACCAGACTCGGGAGGGGTGCACGTGGGGTGCACGTGGGGATCGGGAGGAGAGATGTTCAAAACAAGAAAACAGCCGGCTGAGTCGAAATATTAGTTCACGTGGGTCTCGCGGTGACTAACGACAGACGTGCTTTCATATTAATTTCGTCAAGTTGTTAACATATTAAAATGACACACGTATTCTTTTTTCTTTGCTCCACGTCTTACTAACCGTTAGGGCTATTTGCATATTTTCACTACTAGGGTAATGATGAGGCAGAAGTAATGTACGGGAGATGTCCCAGCATTTGCATGAAGTGAGAGTGGAAAAACCAGACTTGGTAAACCCGATAAGGATTCGAACCCACATATTTGAGTCAGCGAAAATCCAATCTACTACGAGAGTGGTTTCTTAGACTGCGAAAAACGATGCGAGTAACTCTTGCATTAGAAAATGAAAGCTACAATAGACTCTAAGGTAAAAGGTTTATTCGTGTAGTAAAACTATGCTTTTCTCTTTAATTTAATTTGTAAATAAAATATAAATCAACATTTAAGTTATTAACAGCTCAACCAAAGCGGCAGAATAAGATTAATCAAGAAAATGGTGGTAGAATTTGAGTACATAAGGGATGAAAAATTATTGTTTATGCGCTGCATTCAAGAATAAAAGCATATATAGAGTTCAGAATCAAATCATATATTATTTCCACAATGAAAGCATATATAGAGTCAAGAATAAAAGCATATATAGAGTCAAGAATAAAATCATATATAGAGTCCAGATGGAAATCAAAGCTAGAGTCATGATTTTGAGCCCAGAAAGAAAGCATATCCCATGTTCAGATTAAAAGCGTATCTAGAGTCCAGAATGAAAGCATATCTAGAGTCTAGAATGAACTTATATCTAGAGTCCAGAATAAAAGTGTATCTAGAGGACAGAATGGTAGCATATCTAGAGTCCCGAATAAAATCATGTCTAGAATGAAAGCATATCTAGAGTCCAGAATAAAAGCGTATCTAGAGGCCAGAATTAAATCACACCTTGAGTCCAGAATAGTAGCGTATCTAGGGTCCCGAATAAAAGCATGTCTAGAATGAACTTATATCTAGAGTCCAGAATAAAAGAGTATCTAGAGGCCAGAATAAAATCACACTTAGAGTCCAGATGGTAGCATTTCTAAAGCTCAGAATGAAAGCATAGATTCTCCGTAGTCCAGAATTATAGCAAACCAAAATAAGGAGTTAAAGCATACCTTGAGTCTAGAATGAAAGCATAATTTGAGTACGGAATCAAAACACACCTAGGGTCCAGAATGATAGCATAGCTAAAGTAAAGAAAAATAGCATACCTAGAATCCAGAATAGTATCATATCTAGAATCCAGAATGGAAGCATATCTAGAATATAAAATGTAATAATATCAAGAGTCAGAACTTAATTGATATATAGAGTATATAATGAAAGTATCTGTATAGTCCAGAATTAAAGTATCTCTATAGTCTAAAATTAAATTATATCTGGAGTCCAGAAAGAAAGCATATCTAAGGCCTAGAACGAAATAGTATCAAAAGTTTAGAATAAAACCGTATATAGAGTCCAGAATATAAGTATACCTAGATTCCAGAATGATACCATATAATGATAGAGTCCATAATGAAAGCATATTTACAGTCCGGAATGATAGCATACATAGAGTACAGAATGAAAGCATATTGATAGCCTGGAATTAAAGTATGCGTAGAGACCAGAATGAAAGTATACCTTCGGTAAAGAATGAAAGCATCCCTAGATTCCGGAATTTAAAAAAATCCCTAGGAGTCCAGAATGAAAGCATATCTAAGGTCCAATAATAAACATACCTATCTATAATTCAGAATGAAAACATATCTGGAGGCCAGAATGAAAGCACAGGCCTACGTAGAATCCAGAATAAAACCAGATCTAAAGCCCAGAAAGAAATCATACCCATAGTCCAGAATGATATAACTAAAGTCCAGAATAAAAGTATACCAATAGTCTATAATTAAATCATACTTAAGAGTCCATGATGAAAGAATACCTAGAGTCCAGGATGAAAATATAGCTAAAGTCCAGTATAAAAACATACGTAAAGACCAGAATGAAAGATTATCTACGAGTCCACAATGCAATTATATCTATAGTCCACGATGATAACATACCTAAAGTCTGGTGTTAAAGCATGTCTAGATTCCAGACTGTAAGCATACCTTGAGCTCAGAATGAAAGTATTCCTAGAGTCCAGGATGAAATCATGCCTTAAATTCAGTATGAAAGCATACCAAATATTAATTATTTATCAATTATTCTTATATTTTCAATGTCATCATCTTCAACTGTTTCCACCCTGAAACAGGGTCAGTTTATTAAAATGCCTCCATCTTACTCTATCCTACCACCATTCGATTAATTATTTCTAGTCTTCTCCTCTCACTTGCACACTTTCTCTTATCTGCTTCTCCCATATCTTTCTTGGCCTCCTTTACTGTATATTTCATTCCCATAAACTACATTCCCATAGCTTCCACTTTCTTATTATCTCATACATTATCCATGTTTCTACTTCATATGTGACAATAGGTAAAAAGTATGCCCTGTACAAGACTTCCTTACTCTTCAAGGAGGCTTCCCTTCACAATAGCAGGTCTTTTACACAACTATAAAACAACTTTCCCTGCTGTCCTCTTCTCATTATATCCCCTCTACTTTCACATTTAAGCTCAATCACGCCACCGATATATTTTACGTTTTGTAATTTCCTCAGCTCTATTGAATCCAACTTAATAGCTATACTAGGCTTATCCACTTCCTGTCATTACCATCACTTCGCACTTCACCAATCTAAATTTAATTCAGCAATCTTTCACTTCATTTTATTCCTGTAGCTGTCCCTGTACTACTTCTTTCTTCTCCACCATTGAACCTATTTTATTTTGTTCCAAGCAATTTTTATTTTGTCATTCTATTAATGTTCTTGTAAAGTTATTTTTCCATCCAGCAATCTTTCTTATTGCATTCTCACACTTTTATCCTGCAACTTTTCCACATTTGTTTTTACTTGCTAAATACTATTGCACTGCTTCTTCACATAATTCTTACCTAGTTCAACTACTGAGATCACTAGGAAATGTTATGTTCAACTTTCAGCTCCTCGCACAGCTCTAATATCCTTTGGCTAAGTTTCACTAATAGAGCATCCTTGAAAAATTTGGGACACACGTTTTGTACCATGATACTGATAGCATTCTATTCACGGTTATCCTGGCGATTGGTGTCCGCCGACCGGAGACTTTCTGGGTGACCTCACTGATGAACTTAATGATTATGTTCAGGGAAGCTACATTAGCGCCTTTTTATCTGGTGGTTCCAATAATTACGCGTACCGATTTTGTGTTGGTGTCGATCCTGCCAAAACCTAAACAGCATGCAAGGTTTGCGGGGTCCATAAACTACGGCAACAAGAACGACATTAATTTTGACGTTTTGAAAGCGATGGTCACCGAACAGGCTGCGGAAAGGTACATACAAATACCACTAAAATTGTAAGAAAGGGTCTTGCGACTGTATGTACCGTTTCTCAGACTAAAGTCTACCGGCCGGTTCACACCAAACGGAGTATAAATGATGATTTTAATACGTTGCCGTTTGTGTATCAGAGTCTTTGTAAACGCGCTCACCACGACTAAAATGTGATCATTTAAACGGACTGAATGAGGATATTTTTTTCTTTCATTTTAGACAGTTCTACTGAAATAAGGGAAAGTACCCAAATATCGTCCCCTTTTTTGTTTATCTGAATTTCAGCAAAAATATGGAAACCATTTTGTTTTACTAATCAGTTATATTCTAATAACAAGGTATTTATAATGTCTTGAATTGAAGTTAAAAAAAAGTTAGTTGTATGTTTTTTATATTTTTAGAAATAGGTACGAAGAATTATATTAGGGTTTTAGTGCTCCTAATATCACCAAACTCTTTCAACCCCTACAAAAAGTCATGAAGCGTCAAAAATAATCAGCATAATAAAATAATATCTGTTCATTTATCTATCTAAATATTAAAATAGATTCATAAAGCTATCCATCAAAACAAATCTCATAAATAAATGTTTTTCTATTTCTGTTATAGCCGCAATAAACAGTGTGACCCCACCGATGACAATCTGTACACCGAACCCATTTCTCACCATGTTGGTCATTGGAGAACCATTTATCACACACAAAACACTGAGCATCTTCATAATTTTCACCGTCTTCATCATCTGTTTCTACAAAACTCAGGTGGTCATCTTAGTCTTCTGATGATGACGAGGAAACCGTGCTCCCTCTATCGCAACGTTTCTGTGGTCTTAGCTTACCCCTCTTTCCTCGCTTACCTCTCTTAGAATTTAACGGATTTGGTAGCGTAGTCCCTGATTTATTTTGTAATGCAATTAGTCTTTTCTTGCCTATCTCTCGTTTCTTTTTTCATTGGCTTCTTTTCGAGGACGATCATCCATTACTTTGTTTTTGTGTGGTGATCCTGTCACAAGAACTGCAGCACCCTGGCGAGAAATCTGGTCAGCAGTTTTGCTATATTTATTGTTGGATCGGGATTTATTTCTGCTGGTAAAGTGAAAGAAGTGTCATCGTTGTTCTCTTTTTCCTGTAGATATTCTGAAATGAAGTCATGATCTTGGAAACATTTCTATTCATGGGAAACAAGCCAGTTTTCCGGAATCTATTTACTGCTACTTCTACTGTAGCTGATTTCACATAAGCTTTTCCCATTAGGTTAGCAATTTGATAGCTTGCCACTACTCGATCAGGGTTGTTTTAAGCCAATTCTCAACTTCTTGGGAGTAATATGTTTTGAACGGATTCATGAAAGCCACATCTAACGGCTGCATACGGTGTATACAATGAGGTGGTAGGCACACAATTGCCATTCATATGGCTCGAACCATATCTATAGTGTCTGTGTTTCTAACATGTGTGTAGTTCCCATCTAATACAAGAACCACAGTGTATGCAAGTGAGGGTTTCAAAGTAGCAATGAAATGCGTGAACCACTTGGTAAAACTGTCCACTTTTATCCATCCAGTCATGTGAGTGGCACCAAATGTTCCAGGGGGAGCTCCATCTAGTAGCTCTTTCTTCATATTCTTACGAGGGTTCACCATTAACGGGGGAAAAACATTCCAGAAGCACTCATACACATGACCACTGTCACAAGAGCACCTCTTTCAGTGGATGATAATGATGACACTTGTCTCTTACCCTTCAATGCCACAACTTTGTTTTGTGTTGAACGACAGTGAGTCCAATTTCATCAACATTGAATAACCTATTGGATGATAAATTATTATTTTTTTCATTTCGGGTTCAAACACATAAAAAAACTTTGATACTTTTTCGGGCATGGAGGCCTTCACAATGGAAAAACTGGTTGGTTGAGGCTTTCGAAGAGTTAACTGAGGATGTCTTTTAAAGAATCGTGAACGCCATTTCTATCTTGCTACCCCTTTTTCGTTAGAAAATGGGTCTGACAGCTTGTTTTTAATGGCTAGTTGGAATGCCATGCGCCTTATGCCCCTTGTCATTAATCCAAAGAAATGTTTCTTCATAATTAAACAATATTTTACCAACTCATCTTCAAGCTCATTAGGAAGAACAGGCTTCTTGCCCAAACTACCTTTAACAATTTTTTCAATACTTTCTTCTTTACTTTTCACATAATCTTTGAGTGTATTATGACGCTTACTTTAAACCCATTTCTTTTTTTCTAACTGCTTCAACAGTGGCACACATGTTTCCTGCATCCCAGGTTTTATGTTTCTTAATATTTGGTGAAGACATCTGAAATATAAAGGGAAAGGAAAATTAAAAATGTTGTAATTTAATTGGGGTCTTAATAACGTCTCCTGGGTGAAATTAGGAACTAGCTAGGGGACGACAATGCTCATCTAAACACATTTCAATATGGTGGCCTTACTGCTAAAACAAATAAAGATAATTCACTATTGGTTGAACAAAGACGAGCAACGTTCCTCACACTCTATGATCAGGGTGAATAAGAAAGCAGAAACATAACTTAGCTTGGTTGGCTGTTGATCAAATTAATGGTATCAAAAACTCTGATACTGTGATTTCAAAAAACTAATACAACGACACACATGAGCTTCTTGCAACTGCACTATTCTCACACAACATGACTGTTTTAGCTCTCGATACAACTTCCACCAGCTACCGGTAGGTTACAGCACTTAACAAGTCAAGAATGATGGGGGACGAAATTAGGAGAGGGTACTTTCCCTTATTGTTTTTCAAGGATTTTAGATTTTTTCTATATTATTTTTCAGCATGAAATCAAGCATTTTTTTATTCATTTATTCTATGCACCCTGGATACATTTTTATATATATCAGTACACACCTTCACCCACCTGATTATTTCCAGTCAAATTTAATTATTTGTTTGTTTGTTCGTTAGTATTTATTTTTTCTTGTGCGCAATTTTAAATCTAAACAATCTGTCTTTAAATTTTAATTGTGACATTGCTTATATTTTTTTTCTGAGCTATTTAGTACCGAGGCCTCTATTCCCGCTACGACTTCAAGAAATTAATTATTGTTTCACACCTATATATATATACATATATATATATCAAGGTGTTAGATATACCTGTAAATAATAATTAAATACTCAAATTATTGTAAATAAATATTCTAAGTATACTTTTCGTGGTGTGAGCCATGTTTGTAAAAATATTCTAAATCTGTTATTTGTGTAAATTATTTTTGTAAATAAATATTTTAAAGCTGTTATGTTTGTGTCTTAACGTCTACACCCAAACACCCACCTCCTATACTATAAATACAAGTTAATTTAGCTTAAAAGCTTAGTTTCAAATATTATGGACAAGTTGAAACATCCATTTTCAGCCATCATTAGTGGTCCTATAGGCTGTGGACACATTTTGTAGCGGACTTTATCCGTCATTTGGACACAATGTTTGACGTTAAATTTGAAAAATATCATCTGTTATTATGCTTTATGGTAGCCGGGATTCGAACAGGACGGTTAAAGTCCCCATGTTATGTTCTCTAAGGGTTTAATTGAAAAGTATGGCCATTATGATGACGCTCCCCAACTGATTATCCTGGAGACCTGATGCTTGAAGCCAACAAAGGATGCCATCAACAAAATATTTGCCTCGTGTACCTTACACAAAATATATTCCACCAGGTTAGGGCCAAAGAGATATTTCCTTAACGCACATTATATCGTGCTTTATAAAAAATCCCATGGATAAAGCTCAGATACAACACTTTGCACGTCAGGTCTACCCTAAAACCCCACGTGTTTTACACGAAGCCTACACTGATGCTACAAATAACCCCCACGGATATATATTATTAGATTTCAAGCAAGGTACACACGAATGGTTCCGATATAGAACCCACACAAATGTCGGGTGCTGATTGTACCTACCACGCAAAGGCCGACACCGACACGTCCCGATTACAGATCATTTCATAAAGATGAGTCCTAAGGTGTTAAAGTTAGCCCCTCTGTTGAATGCAAATCATCGTATTGAACCCGCAGCAACGGGTAGCCTTGCTGAAAACGGAAGACCAGAAAATTATTGACTCTCTTTGCTAGTGTGCTTACAACACTTTAAAAGAGAGGGTGCCGTCGAAAAATGCGCAGAAGACAAAGTTACTTAATCACAAGCAGGTGTGCGCAAGCTGGTCAAACGAGGATAGTGCTGAAAGAAGAGACGACTACTCGTTCAGAAAGGAGAAGCGTTTCTGCCTTTACTTTTAACCACATTAATCAGTGTCGTCCTCGGTTCCTTATTCAACAAGTAGATAATAGAACACACGAAAAAGATGATATTGGTATCCCTGGAAACACTACACCATTACGAACTACATCACCAACAAGTGGTATCGGCTACAATTCAAGTGCTCTCTGGGCTGGACTGGGAAATTGACAAAATCCTCCCTTAAGAACTTCTATAGCGCTATCTGCACTTCAGTCAGCACCCTATAACGCCTGAAAATACCACCACAATCACCCTTGAAGTGTCTGTACTTCCCATCCCTGCTGTACTCAATACTGTAACAGTACAGGCACGTAAAAAGCCGAGCTTTTATTGAACATATTATTTCCTTAGGCGGTATCTGTTTGGACTCAAGCGGGGAAGTGATTATTCACGATACGCCTCTCCATGGATTCAATATTATGGATTTAGTCAACGATCTGGTCAGAGAAAGAAGACAAAGCGAGCCATTGGGTATGCAAGAGTGTCTCACGGCGCTCCAAAAAATAAACCTCTTGAAAGAATTTATTGTCAACCAGAAACAATTGGCATCCATTTGAAATCCAATGCCCGTACCCAAACCACCTACACCATTGCAACGCCCTAAGAAGAAATGAAAGGAAAGGATAAAAACAGGTGGCTGCCTTTCCGAGCATAATGAACATCTACTATGACCCCCCTCATCCTTCAGGGTTTGCAGGGGCGGCGTTGCTCATAAAGGTGTCCAAAAATGATCCGGCCAAAGTAAGAGAATGGCTTTGTTCTCAGGATTCTTATACCCTATACAAACCTGTGATATTAAAGGTTTCCACGCAACAAGTACGTGGTGTCAAACATTGACGAACTCTGGCAAGCTGATCTCAAATAAATGCGGAGTCTCAGCAAATACAACGATGGTGCCGTGTACTTTACCCCCATCAACGACGTGTTTAGCAAGATGGCCTGGGTGAAAACGCTTCCCTCCCAGACGGGGAGTGTTGCGAAGGATGCCTTCCAGGACATTTTCATATAAAGTGGCCATAAACCTCCAAGATTACAGAGGGACAAGGGGACAGAGTTCACGTCCCGTCTAGTCAGGAAATTTCTCAGTAAAGAAGGCGTGTATTACTACACAACTCATAATCTGGACGTGAAGGCAAGCAAGGTGGAACGATTCAATACAACTCTAAAAGGACGCATGTTGCGTTAATTTAAAAAAAACCGCTCGTAATGCTATGTGGACGTCCTCCAGGATCTCATCGACGCTTACAACGACGCAAAACATCCCAGTATCAAGATGGCGCCTAAAGATGTTTCAGAAACCAACGTGCTTCAAATCAGAGATAATCTGTACGGTGCCCAAACTCACATTGTAAACCAAAACTCAAAGTCGGTGACACGGTGCTTATTAGCAAATCCAAAATGCTGTTTGAAAAAGACTACTAAAGCAATTTAAGTGAATAAAATTTCAAAGTCAGCAGTGTTGTTTTGCGACAAACCATCGTCTACAGGTTGACTGATCTTGACGGCGAGGAGGTGGAGGATTTTCCTCGGCGAGGAGGTTTTACGAACCAGAATTGCAACACGTACGTCTTCCCGAAACTTTTAAAGTTAATAAAATACTACGTGTCAAGGGTAAAGACGCCAGAAAGAAAGTGTACGTGCAGTGTAAAGGTTACCCCAACAAGTTTAATCCTTATATTCCTAACAGTTACATCAGCGCCCTACCATGAAAGATCAGTTTTATATCACTTTGCTGAGCGACAGCTCTATGGGATATTTACCAAAAAATACTCTCACCGAATTGCTGTATTCATGTTCTTTCACCACCGTATTTGAGGGCCAAAATATTGTATGGTATAACTGGGTGGACGCTAACGGCGTGGAACAATTATTCAAGGATTTTATCCCGCCTGAAAATTACAACACTTTGAATGACTTGTCCAAAGCCCTAAGCGATGTAGAGGCGTTTAAAGAGGATTCCAGAGCTTAATTCAAGTACACAAACCCTAACAAAAAAGTGGTCATTGTCACTACTTCTCCAAACATATAGATTTTTTTATTGCGGCTTGATAAAACTTGGTTTCTGTCAATTTTGTCCGAGTTGAGTTTCAATTATAAATATTATAAATTATTATTTATTTTTGATTTATGCATTTTATTTATATATTAACAAGTTGGTTAAGATACTAAACATATTCCTAGACCTAGTTTTTTAAATCTAACTTACATCAAATTTACACTTAAGATAAATATTCTCATACTCTCTACTTCCCACTGTCCTATATCTATCCTAAACAATATATTTTACTAATATGAATACCTATTTAGTCAACTGAATTTACATCTTTTATTGTTACCTTTGTCCTGGACGTGATAGTTCTGTCGTTTCCCTGGCAGTATTGGATGTCTACATCTGCAGGCATTTCCCTCGTCCAGTTGACCAAGGAAGGCACGATCCGTCACCTCTTGTGGACATTTGTTGCCAACTGACGCAAGCCATATTTGTGGATTACAGCCTGCTCTATTCACTCATCTCCCATTCTATAATGTGTACAGAAATCGTCTACGTTAAGGGAGCAGAAAAGATAATATTCCTAGACAAATACACGCCTACGCCTGTCATTGGACTTTGAGATTGGATGATTGAAAATGGACACATACACCATAAGACGTGCGCTGAAAACAAACCAGTTCTTCCATTCTGTACGATCAGGTTTTTTCCTTGCTGATCAACTACCCGCAAGAATAGCTTGACATGCCCCTCTCGTCTTCAACATGGATTCACACACCAAGTCTGGGACGCATGGGGTAGCCATTTTTATTGATAATAACGGTGTGGGAGAATACATTAACAGTTATAGTTTTCCGCCCCGTATAACGTCACATTTGGCATTTACATAAAAAAACGTTTCCTGCTAATCTCATAACACGGTAAAACTTCAAGGCATAGCTTCAGACGTTTGCGGCCAATACTGTCTCAGGTACCATCTCAATCGCGCCCAGAACATTCCAATGAAAGTTTTCAAGCCCTATTATCACCCACCAATCATACAAATAACGATGCTAAAGTGTTAAGTTATTATAACATATTTTTAAGACGTTAGGGTCCTGCCGCCCCTCAAAAGGCTGCGTCCAATCACGATGTGCCCTTTCGTCCCCACGTCAACTATAAAAGAGCGTCCTGATGGCATGCCAGCCATAATCACGACAGTCATCGAAGCAATCGAACATAATAGAATGTCAAGTCATTTGCACCCGCAAAGCAAAGCCTTTGAAGCAACTCACCATCACCAGTATTTTCAATACGTTGTTTCCATTGGACGAAATCTACTCCTAACGAGTCATCGTCAGCATGAGCGTCAAGACCAATTTTACGCCTTATGTGCAGCCAGAAAAATGCGGATGGAATTGTGCGGTGTTTAAACGTACATAGGGGTAAGTCTTAGACAACTACAACATGGTCCTATCAATTTTTTTTAGCAATATGCAACCTCCTCAGAAAATTAGTCTGCCTAATCATGAAATCTCTCTGAGACGCATGTGTGGTGACCGTATGGTCGTCATCAGCGAGAAATAAGATGCCGGACTCAAACGGGTCGCCTATCTAGCACCTAGATAGGTGCGTCTTTATAAAGTGTGGGACATCATCGACGTTGCCGTCAACCGACGCGATATGTCGTGGACACCCGTCACCTGATATTGCAACGATTTGATCGAACTACTCGTTGTGGATGTATGTGACATGCTAACAGAAGTCGTGGAGGTCATCGACCTCAAACAACCTACGGTGGAAACACACATCAGGAACCTGGATCTTATCAGTGCTTCCTTCTATACACATCAAGTCGTCAGTTTGAACTATTACATGTTGGATTGTAAACCAAAAACAATTTTACTAACATATTTAAGAGACACTATAGAAAAGCGTATAAATGAATTTATGCTTCATTCATGTAATAATGTATAATACATGTTACTTATGTCTGTGAAGCCTTTAATGTATAATATATATTTATATATGTAATTTCGTGTTTTATTCAAGCTAAACCTGCATGTTTTCCATCCTAAGAAGTAGGGCCTCCAATCTGTTACGAGATACGAATCTTGACTTGTTGAACCGCACATTTGACGTCATGTGTGGGTCATCACCTATTCTTGTCTCGACTTAACGAGCTGCCAAACTGGTGCCAGTTATCAGGATGAACAGGGTCGACAACTTCATATAGTAGCTCACGGTTTCAATGTAACAATCTATTCCTGTCTCGACTTGTCGAGCTGCCAAACTGGTGCCAGTTATCAGGATGAACAGGGTCGATAACTTCATATAGTAGCTCACGGTTTCAAGGTAACAATCTATTCCTGTCTCGACTTGTCGAGCTGCCAAACTGGTGCCAGTTATCAGGATGAACGGGGTAAATGACAGCTTGTAATAGCTCACTGTTTCAAGGTCACAATTTATTTCTGTCTCAACTTATCGAGTTGAGCCGCCAAACTGGCGCCAGGTATGAGTCATCAGGGTTGCGATGACATCACCAGGGAAAACCCATTGACACATATAAGGGGGAGGGTTGCGACATCACCCAATCCTGTATCAACATGTCGTAATACGTTCCTGTTTCAACTTGGCAAGTTGAGCCGCCAAACTAGTGTCAGGTATCATGTGCCATGTCATCAGGTTTGCGACAGAGTGATGACGTCACCAGGGAAAGCCCATTTCTACTTAGAAAAGGGAGAGAGGCGGGTTGCAACATCACCCATTCTTATCTCGACACGTCTCGACATGTCGTAATACCTTCCTATTTTGATTTGTCTACATGCCAAACTGGAGCCAGGTATGACTCAACATGGCTGCGACAGAGCGATAAAGTCACCAGGGAAAGCCCATTGCCACATAGAAGACCAACATGTACCAACAAGTAACACGGATAAAACTCTATTGTGATGGAAGTAAACCTTTGCGAAATTGAAGAATGAACAGAGGAAACCATATAGTTAGCCCATGTCTTCATGGAAATAAGCAGGGGGGAAATGGAGGAAGGAAATGAGGGAGAATTCAGGTCAGAAACCCCCATCACAACGGAAATATACCAGAAGGGGAAAACGTCCCTGGGGCCAGGGCTACGACATCACACGCCGTAATGACGTCACCGAGGAGAACCCAGATTGGGGTCAAAGTTCAAAGATCAAAGTGGGCCAGGATGCCAATCGTACTACTGCAATGTCCTCGGATGGATTGATGTTTACCAATGAATGTGCAATTTATTGCAGTTCACATTCCAGAAATGCTTACCTCTGGGCTAATTAGAATACTCATATCATGCGTGAGTTATAAATGAATGAAAGGAAAAAGTTAGAAAAGAATCCCCTTAATGATATGGGCTGGGATGATATCACATCATTTGTTCGGTATACTTTTTTTTGAAAGGTACTTGAATGGTGGTACTTACTTGTAGATTTTGGAAAAATAGTTAATACCACAACTATAGAGAAAGGTATCATGCAAAGTGTGTGGCTACAGCCAGATGGGGCGACCGGTCATTTTGCTCTTGTGGTGCGCGCATTCCTTGATGAACATTTTCCAGGCCACTTGATTGGCCATGGCTCTCCAGCATCACCAGCCACACTGAAATGGCCACCAAGAAGAACTTAGCTAATCACAACTGACAACGCACTGTGTGAAATAATAAAAGCATATGTGTCTGGACGTCACTACACCACAAAAGAAGAATTGCATATCTCTGTAAGGATGCTTTTCAAACCTTCACACCAGGAATGCTTCGAAAAGTGTCTAAGAGGACGTGGAGGCGTTTATATCTGTGAGTAAACACAATGGTGAACACACAGATCCACTGGATGCTTAATTTTAAAGTAAGAATGTGACGGGCTATTGCTCTTTAGCCCTCACATACACACAAGCTCTATTCTAATAATTTCTTATATTATCTCCCACTTATAAACACCCTATGAATTGTGGTTATGACTTACCAGTACTTGTTTGGATTGCTTGCTCGGATGATCCAAGAGAAGTTGGCCATCTATAACACGCCCGTTTGATTTGTTCAACTATCAACATCTGTTTCATAGATGAGTTTCCCATCGCTCGACCACGAGTAGGCGTAATCACCAGCCAACTTTCTGGATGTTTCTATGGATTGCGAGACTACCCCCTCCTATCACCGTTCCTAAGATGCCAGATTCAGATCGTATACAAGCGAGCACTCTTAAACTATTTGGTGTATTTTTCTTCAACTATTTGCTCCACGATCTACGTGAAGCCAACAGCCACTAGTCGTCCGACCAGCAGCTTAGAAGATGATTGACCCGTCCGTCACTTCCACACGCCGTAGACAGAGCAGCTTAACGTAATGTCTTGACGTTAGTTATTATAGTTAGTCATGCACTAACGTTTATGCAGTTTTTTCCTAACTTGTATACTGTAATACTTAATTAGTTATTTTGCTTGCATCCTAGCAGATATTAATTAGTTATACGCAAAGGTTATCAGTTAAAGTTAACAGGTTTTTATTATTGAGGTCATCGCATATCTGCTTCACACTATGTCCTTCTGACCAGTGTCCATTTCAGAGGCAGTCTGACCTCCCCCCTCCCTCCCCCCCCCGAACTATATGGACAAATTATTTATGATCAAAGTATGTTTTGGTATATAGGATGATAGGGGATCGTTGGAACAATAACTTGACCTAATTGGATTATGGGCTTCTTCCAAGAAGTTTACTATGTTTATGTGTTTACCTTGTGAGGTGCGCAACCTTTTGGGGTTCTTTCTGTGAGTAGAAAAAGATCGCATTCCAAATTGTTATTTGAGGGACCAGCATCCTTCGACGCCATTATTAGACCTTAAAAAATTAGAGTGGATGTTCTTTTTATAGTTCTGTCATTTTACAGCGTGAGCCATGTGTTGTCACTGTTATATAACCAGGCAGTACTAGCTAGGAGTCGGCCTGATGAGTGTTTTATGAATAACCTTGAATCCTACTTTTTCTATTACTGAAATATACATTCACTTACAACTCCCGCTTGGCATAGAAAAGAGCCAGTAACTATTCTCTTTCTTCAAGAATTAATATTTCTTTATAATTATTATCGTCGGTCTTAAATTTGAACTTGCTAGTATTAAGCTTTACGTGTATTTAAATTAGATTTTGTGCAACATGGTCAAGACTCTCTTTGACCTCGAATGAAAGCTTTGAATTGTGTAGAAAGTATTCAACCCAGTAACCATCGGAAATCTAGTTATGTATATAATAGACCTAGTCAAGCCTATTACTTCAAAGTAAATACTAATAGTAAACGTGAATTGAATAAACACCTTTACAATAAATATATGTCTAACATTAAATATATAGTTGTGGTAAAATGGGTCACTATAAAAGTCAGTGTAGTGCAAAAAAACTACCTTGCGCTGGCAGAGACATGGCCTTGCTGGGAGACGTGATTTCTTTCCATGTGTTTTTGAACCCACAATTAGTTTCTTTATTAACTCCGCTCTCTGCTTGGTGCTTGTGGATACAGGAGGTAGTTATTTTTTATTAAAGATAATTTTCTTCAAGGTATTCCAAGCTAACGGTCTTCGAAATGTTGTAATTTTCATTCTAAGCTCTTTGTCATTGCTATTGAAAAAAGTATCTATTTCTCAGTTAAAATTAAAGTTTTTTCCTGGTAACATTTATTTTCTATTGTACCCAATTTGCCGGATAATCTGATCTTAGGAATTGGTTTTTTTTATCTAGGACTCAGACTAAAATTGAATTGGAAAGAAATCATATTTTATTTAAATTTAATCCCTTAGTTAAAATACCCTTCGAAAAATATGTGGAGAATAAAACAAGTCTTTTACTTAACAAAACCCCTTTTGAAATTAATTCTACTATTCAAAGTTTTTCTGATATTATATTCACAAATTGGAAGAAATGTGATATCCTATTCCGTGGTATATATTCCCTTCTACCTTTAACTCACCTCTTTTTTCACTAAAATAATTCAGCATACGTCCACTTACGAATTAAATTTCAAATTTAGGTAGGGATATCACTATCATCCTATTTTTTGGCCACAAAATAGATATCTGTGCTCCACTAAACTCCAAAAGAAAGGGCACTCCTCACCTTGATAGTTGCACATTAAAACTCTTTCATCGGAGGTATTGCTATCGTCCAGAGAGACTAAAGGAACTATTCTAAGCAGGGACCAAAATTTGTAATTTTGCTGGACCCTTCGGAGTTTGGGTAGCTCTATCTACTGTTTATTGTACTTTACTTCGCGAAATGTATACCTTGCTTGCATGGTTTTCTTGCGGCTTGTGGGAATTTGGATTCCCATGGCTATCGTGGAAATCTCTTGCTAAATGTCCCTTTTCAATGCATACATAACACCAGTGTTCGAATTGGGCTGGAACGTACCGGAACACCATTTTGGTTAATACGAAAAAAATCACTAGTGTTCCGGTTGATACAACACAAGTTTAAGCGTTCCGCATGCGCACTAGAGTGATACTTCTTCATTCTTACTATCGTTTTCCAAAATGATCTCTATTCTAGTCTGAACTAGCCTAGTTCCAACTTAGTGTCTGTATAGTGGATTGGATTTTGAATGGACCTAGACGCTAATTACTACGCGTCTGTATATTGTATTGTATTTTGTATTACACTGAGTTTTTTAAGAATTTGGTTCACAACAGAGACGACGATTCCTACAACAAGACAATGACTTCCACACAAATATTTTACAGATGATAATCTTTCATCTACACTTTTGTAGACTCTACTGTGGGGATTATATTTGGAAAGGGCATCTGCTGTTTCTGTTTTGTCTTTTATAGTGTAAATGTCATATCTATTTGAAGTTATGAACTCTTCGTAAAATGTTATTTGTCTACAATATTTTCTTACCGTGTAAGTCTTATAACTAAACATATTTTCTTCAAAATAATTATTGCATCGAATGAAATGAAAAATGACACATGGTATCCGTTTGTAGGCGCCAAAATCTTTAGAAATGCTAAGCGTATTTGATAAAACTGAGCCTACTCAGTAGTTAGAATTTACATGCAAATTCAATTCTCAATATGTGATGTCTGAAACATGCAAATGCATACGAAATTTCACCACGCAGGTAATACTGCCAATATATATATATATATTTATTTTAAACAATGTCCTAGTGTGGTCCGAAATAATAGTCAAATAAATTAAAATTTGCATGTAATAGAAAGGGCTTTACCACGACAGGCTTAGTAAGCCCATGGCCGAAATATACCCATACTCGAGCTGTCACGAGAAGACACAAGATTAGGAATGAAGTTATCCGGGAAGAAGTGGGAGTACAGGGAGTATATGAGATAGTAGAGGAAGCAAAACTGAGATGGTATGGTTATGTAATGAGAATGGGAAAGAGAGGATTTCAAAGAAAATGTTGGAAATAAAGTATTTAGGAAAAATACCACATGGGGGCCAAGGAACAGATGGGAGAAGCATATATTAGAAAGTGTGGAAGTGAGAGGAGAAGAATGGAAGCAATTAAAGGAGGAAGAGTGGTGTAAGAATAGAGGAAGATGCAGGCAATTTACTAAACTGACTGAGCCACAGGCTGGAAACAGTTGACGATGATGTTGATGATGATGATGACGAGAAAGGCCTTTACATTAAAGAATAGCATATCTGGTTGTTTCTAACAATTTAATTAACAGTGTATGTTACAAAAGATATAGCATTGAAAGAAAATTTTCCATATGGATTAAATAATAATGATTCTTAACATTCTTATAATTGTTCATAACAATGTAAAAAAAAGAATTTTTCAAATTTTTTGGTGCCATATTTATCTCTTCTGTCGCAAATTTTGTAGGATGAAACTCTTTTTTACTTCACAAGAAGTGATTGGAGAATGTGTTTATATTTCTCTAAGTGTAATTCAATTAGTTTTCATTTAGTATTTTCCTCACAAATGATAGGCATCCTTCACATGTTTCAAGTGTCTTATTTTTTACAAGAATGAAAGAGATGCGAAACAACAACTCTAACAAGAATGTAATGTTTATATTTTGATTTCAACAAGATATAATTATTAATTCTTATGGTGAAAATAACTAGTTTTGAATTCGATTATAAATGATTTAGATTAATAATGAATATTATATGGTTTTAGACTAGTGCCTACCTACATAGTTGATACCGTTTTACTATGATTGTGTATTTTTCGTTTCAATATAAATCAATATAAATTAATTGTAGTTATCAATGAATTAGATTAATATAGTAAACTGCAATGTGATATTACTTTTACTGAAATTCAATTAAACCGGCATGACAAAGCATGCAACATAATGAAGTGTGTATAGAAATGCAATAAATTCTACCAACGTAATAGTTTCATGCTGTAAAATAGATTTAAGAATTATTGGCCGTGAGTTGTTACCGCTCCTGTTGTTAACGTTTCCTAATTCGAGCACTGCATTACACCTAATCTTCTTTTTTACCAAAAAGATTGTCCTTGAACTAACCTTTTCCTGATGCTGCAATCAATTGTCGGCTTCTACTATGATTATCGTGGCTTTAATTCCCTGTTGGAAGCTCTTCGGTTTTGCTAGATGCTTCATTCTGCCTACATATCCCGTAAGACCATTAATAAACGCATCCAACGCCCTTTAATCTGCTTTAAATTTCATTATTTTGTTTCTTACTCCATCGTTTCCTAAATCAAGGGTGTTTATGTTAATCTTCTTAATTCTGTAAGCAAATTCCTCAACATTTTTGGTAACTTGAATTTAATTTTTGTCAATTGCTCCATATAAAAGACTTGTCTTGTATCGCCACTTCTCCTATCAAATAGAAGAAGTGACGAATACATTTACAAATATATCTATTACTTCTTCTATTAGATATGAGAAGCAGCGACACAAACTGCGCCACTCTGCTTTTTTTTCTTTTTACAAGTTTAACAAATCAGTTTACTTATATTCAAACAAGTATAAGCAATTACAAATGGTTGGACGAGATCTTATCCAAAATATCCTATTGTTTATAATAGGATATTGAATCAGTAACTTTAGGCATCGTTATCCCAATAAGGACGTTAGGTGTGAAACACCTTGGTTAGACCTGCAATCAACACAAGTATGGTTGTGTCTATATTACTAAAGTGTGTAACTCGTTAAAGTAGAACTAACACACATTCTACTACGACGGTGCGTTTGCCTCAACACAACGGCAATTTACATTGTAAGCAATTATTAATTAAAGGTTAAGCAGCATACATAATATCACTCCTGCTTTGCAGCAACTAGGCTTTAACCTTATGAACATCTAAAATGATAATAGTTAATAATACCTTATTCTAGAAAGTCCTAATTTATAGAGTTACAACGTTGTTAGTTAAATGAGCTTGCTAGGTTGAATTAACTCCATATTGAGTTACAAGATACAAAGTTTAAGTTCCTGGAAGAGGACTATAGGTTTACAAATAGTTAATGGCGAGCTACCGGTAATCTATGCTGTAAATATAATTTGGCCAGTCTTTTTCTCATAAGTATTGCCTGGTCTTTCAACAGCATATTTAAATATCCACACAAGCCTGAACACGGACTATAGCACCAGCAAACAGTTAAACATTAACTAATTCAAACGGTGCCTGAAGAGGGCTGGACGAAATAAATAGTACCCCGTGGGCCACTACTCTGTACTAGTAGCATACCCACGAGTTGATCACCGTAGGAAGGTACACCAATAGAAAGATAAGAGACAGGTATCAGTCAAGGACCCGACTATGTCATGGAACAAAACTCTAGATAACCTGATTTACACCAATATTGGATATAAAGATTTAAACTAGCCCAAACATAAACATACAATATAGGGCATCAGGTTAATGCCCTGGTATTTAAGATCATGTTTTATGGATATAGAAAAACAAGTCAGAAACTCTGACATACTAAACTAGGTCTTATGGACATAGAAAAATAGAGCTAAAACTCTAGCATTAAAAACTATGCCTTATGGGCATATAAAAGCAAGTCAGAAACTCTGACATACAAAACTATGTCTTATGGACATAGAAAAACAATCACGAAGTCTCTATCTACGATTACTAGATTAAGTACTCATAGTCAAATACTTTACTTAATCTGCGGTGAGGAGGTGAGATCGACGCTTCAAACATTGTTATCACCGCTTGCTTAATCCAGTGGTCCTTGGTTAACTTCTAGACAGCTCCTCCTACTAATCGTTACAATAGAATACAAAATGTAATACGAGGGATGGCTGTTTTATACAAGATGCACTGAAGTATTAGGAAAGGGACGTCCACTAGGAAAAGGGGGGTAGTTTCCAGAACTGAGCTGAAAGACAACTAGCACTAGGAGACGGCCGCTGAGTCTAAATCAAGGAAACCACTCGTAATTACATCTACCTCGGGCCAGTGTATAAGATGTCCATGTGTTGAACCTCCAGGAACAGTCAGCTGGGGCACTTTCCTCAAGAATTAGCGTTTCCAGCAACAAGATTTCACCGTGAGTTTATATCTGCCACACATTATTAGGATTTATTAGTTCTTGCATTTATAGTGATAATAAGATATATATATATATAAGGTATTTTTAGTGTACGTGCTAGCGGGCAGTTAGCACGCTACAGTCTGTTTTTTTTCTTAAAGTAGTGTATTAAAGCTTGGTTTAATTCCCCAAAATTACTATCCTCAATGCCCCCTGGGCTTGATACTATAAAACATAAAGCTTCAATTGCCTAACGTAACTTTGTAACGCCTTTTCACTATTGATCTGTCAAATTTAAAATAGCGGCAGCTTGCTCCAATTCAGTAAAAAAAAGTCTTCAGGCCTACCATAGAAAATATTACGTTGTAATCAGGGTGTATATTTTGATGTCGATTTCTGGCTGTATTTTGACTCTAGAATCTTGTGCTGCTTTACGAGTCATATTTTTCTTTTTTAAATATGCTAATTGCCTAGCCAATCAATCAAAGGCAGTTTGAATGTTTACCTTAGCCCCCATGACGTTAACATTTAATTAGTCATGTTCGCTGAGCAGAGGTCCTAACATAGTTATTTCTGGCTGCTAAGATGCTCGTCTTTTTTGGCTCGTCTGGTCGGGTCGTCTGTTCAGCTGCTTGGCTTGTCTGATTGTGTAGTCTGCTCGGCTGTTTATCTCGTCTGTTCGATGCTGGTCTTGACAGACTAGATGATGACTAGAGATGTGAAACGGAACATTTTCCGTGGAAAGTTTTCCCTATTTTTTTCCGGAAAATTTTCCAAAACGGAAAATATACAATTATTAGTTTTGTAAAACAATGTAAACTGATTAAATGAAACTATAATGTAATCCAGATATATATATCCCAAATGTCAACGTTTATATTTAAGATTAGTTTCTCCTGAGAGTGTTAACACCAGAAACATAATCAAACGAGCTTCGGTGGCCGCATGGTCTAACGCGCTACTCTCGCAATAAACTAGACTGCCGATGGCAGGTAGATTTGTGTTCGATACCAGTTAGTTGCACTTAGGGCGGTTTTTCCTAATAGTTCTCCACGTGGTGATAAAAAATAGTCCTTGTTCTTGAATAAACACAATTATCGATGCTGCTAAATCTTTGATGGCATTTTAATTTACTGTGATTTTTGGATTGTGTATCGTCTATTGTTTTATCTCTACTAACTAAGGATGAATATTAATTTGAAATTTTGATAATAGCCATAACCTTGCTTGGAGGTAATAACAGATAATATTTTATACATATTGTATTCATTTTCTACTGTATTTTTTGGGCTATGTATGAAAAGTATTGCATAACCTATACAATTAAGTTCACTGTAATCTATAATTTTTATTTCTGAACTATTCTCACGTTTTTTTTAGCACTGCGCCTTACTACCCATTCGGGCTATACTCTTAGGTAATTACACTAACGGGTTAGGAATTGGGAAGATTTAATATAGAGGAAGTGAACCCGCAGTTATGTGGAAGGAGAGTGAAATGCCATTTAGGAAAAAAACCAGTTCATCCGAACGAGATTCAAACCTTGATCTCCCCATCTTTCAAGCTTTAAAATTTAAAATATACTCTACTTTACACTCTAACTGCATGTTCTATAAAGCCTTGGGCATTTTATGTGGCCTAAGTAAATAGGGCCACAGATTCTTCAATAGCCCCAGGGCCTCTAAATCCCTTAAACCGGCACTGACTGAAACCATCTTTCTTAGAAAATCATGTGATCAAAATTTTTAAATTATATAAGCATTAATTTTTTAAATTCAGAAAATAAAGTTGTGATTCAGTTAGTATTGCCAAAGTAGAAACAAGTTTTCAACTTCGTTTCTCTGTAAACGTGTGGTGTGGTATGATCGACAATCAGGTGATTGGGCTTTTTGTGTTGCAAATTAGTCTTACAGGGCCCATTTATCAACAATTTCTGCAAAATGAACTCTAGCTACTATTGGAGGAGGTTCCCTTGGCTACAAAGATTGGTATGATCCTTCAGCATAACGTAACTTCTGAACACTACAGTCTTCAGATGACACAATCCTAACATTCCCTGAACGATGGATCAGCCGTGGTGGTCCCGTTTATTGACCATCAAGATTTCCAGACTTCACTACCCTAGGTTATGGTTTTGTGCATAAGAATTAAAAGCAAGGTATAAAAGAAATGGTAAATACAAAAGAGGAATTCCTTGATTGAATAATGGGCAGTGCTGGCCTGATAAAAGAATAATAAGACGTACATTTACCACAAGAGTTGCAAAGGGCCATAAGATTGGCGGTGGGGTTTTCAAGCATTAATGGTGAACTGTAAATTATTTGTCAGTTATATGTTTTTTTATCATTCAAACAGTTAATAAACACAAGTAAATAATTTATCCTTAGTAACTCCGCATCCATTGAGAATTGGACACATGTTTGAAAAATCATTTTTACTCAGAATAATAAATATTACACCCTCCCACAATACTTGCTATTTCTCCTGAAACT